>JAZHYW010022048.1:0-52150 GCA_037355805.1 Ixodes ricinus
GAAGTGCTTGACTGACTGCCTACCCGAGCGATAGCATGCAGCTGTGTTCTAACCGGGCTGATTTCAGTAAACTGTTTTTTTTGTTTGTTTTTTGTAAATACACCACATTTATTGGCTGACGAGGATGGGATTCTCGCAAAGAATTCCTGCTGCCATCGGGTCGATGGGTTGGATCATCGTCTGACTCCTGTGGGCTTGATTTAAGCCAACGATTGTCGAGGCTCGGAATCCTGGAGTGGCTATCGAGTGGCGATTCCTCAGCGAGGACCATGAGTCGCATCGGGATCATCAAGTCCTTCGACGATTCGACGAGCGACGGGCGCTCCTACGAAGAAAGACAGGCGTCGTACCTCCTGGTAAACGAGGTTCCCGAAGGTAAGAAGGTTCATGCCTTCCTGAGTCTCATCGGTCCGAGGAGGTGCGCTTTGTTGAAGTGGCTCACGGCCCCGCAGTCGCCGTCCAAAAAGTCGTTTACCGCGTTACTCAATGCTTCTGGGAGATCATCTCGCGCCACAGCCATCCGTCATAGCGGAAAGGGCGAAGTTCGACAAGCGGTCGCAAGAAGAAAGCGAGTCCATCGCCGAATTTGTAGCTGTACTTTGAGGCCTAGCGCAGAGCTGCGATTTTTAAGGCTTTCTTGACGAAGCGCTCCGCGACCGTTTTGTGTGCGGCCTTCGCCGAGAAGATGTACCGCGCGTCCTCTGCACAGAAGACAAGAAGCTGACTTTCCAGAAGGCGGTAGAGAGGGTCCTTGCGATGGAAATAGCAACTAAAAGTGCAGCGTTAACGCACACCAGCGGTGCATCGGTCCCTGATGTCCCCAAGGTTCGGGTGCACCACAAAGCACGGATCGACAAGCAAGTGCCAGAGCAGTCCAGTTGTTTCTGTTGTGGATCGGCCAACCATCGCAGTGATGCGTGCCCCACGTCGGTGACACATGTTTCAAGTGCAACCGGAAAGGGCACATTCAGCGCGCCTGCCGTTCGGGTAACAAGAAGCCGACAAAATCGAAACGACAAAGGCAGGTGAAAACACTGTAGTCCGTTTACTACGTGGTATCTCTGCAAGCGGTCAAGGTTGCGGGCATGGAACCGATCACCGTACCCATAAACGTTGACGGTGTGAAGCTTACAATGGAACTCGACACAGGCGCAGCTGTGTCAGTTGTCTCCTTGACTGAATTTCGGAAGCTGTTCCAAAGAAAGCAGCTACAGCCAACAACGCTAAACACTTCGCACGTATTCAGGAGACTTTGTGAAGCCGAAGAGTCTGGCCTTGGTCTTTGTGCAACACAACGAACCAAGTAAGGAGCTTGCACCATACGTCGTGGAAACCAAGGGACCGGCATCGCTTGGCAGAGAATGGCTGCAAGAAATTCGTCTAGACTAGCTGGAAGAAGCTGGTTCCTGTCAACAGGCTTGACGGGTCGGAGAGTCTCAAACAGAAGGTGGACGCCTTGTGGGAGAACCACAGCGACCTGTTCAAAGATGAACTCGGCACAATTTCAGGGGAACAAGCCGAACTTTTTCTTCGTGAAGGTTCACAGCCAAAGTTTCTAAAGTCTAGAAGCATTCCATTCGCACTGCAAGCACCAGTCGAGACAGAATTGGCTAAAATGGAAAAGTTGGGAGTCATCACGCCCGTGGCTACCAGCGAGTATGCGATACCCCTAGTGCCTGTAGTAAAGAAGGATGGCAGTATCCGCCTTTGCGGAGATTTCAAGGCTACACTCAATCCCTGCCTCGAGGTGGACAGGTACTCCATACCACGTATTGATGAACTGTTGGTGGCCTTAGCTGGTGGACAAGAATTCTCAAATATCGACCTCAGCAGGGCTTACCAACAGGTGGTTATGGTGGACAACTCGAAGAAGTTGCTAACGCTGAACACGCACAAAGGGCAGTACGCCATGAACCGCCTTGCTTTTGGCATCTCATCAGCACCAGGCATCTTCCAGAGAATAATGGACAATATGCTGAAGGGCCTGAATGGTGTCAGCTGCTATTTCGATGATATCCTAATCACAGGAAAGTCGAAGCAAGAATACCCCAGCAATCTCAAAGCTGTCTTGTCGAGATTAAAATAACGTGGTGTGCGAGTGCGGCGTGACAAGTGCTCGTTTTTTTCAGCACGAACTACCTTATCTAGGCCACGTCGCCGACGCCGAAGGTGTTTGCGCATCCCCAGAAAAAGTGTCTGCACTACTGAATGCTCCTGCTCCGAAAAACAAGCAGCAACTGCTGTCGTTTCTTGGGATGGTGAACTACTACGGAAAGTTCGTTCCGCAACTTTCCACGCTGGCACACCCCTTGTACAAGCTGCTGAGACAAGGAGAACAATGACGTGGGACGAAGTTTGCAGTCCGCCTTTCAGAAAATCAAAGCTGCGATGACATTCCCACCGATCTTAATCCATAACGACCTAAATAGGCTCCTGCAGCTCGCCTGCGACGCATAGCAATACGGCACAGGCGCCGTTCTTTCTCAAGTTTCTCCGGACGCAAAGGTGCAACCTGTGGCTTACGCGTCTCGGACTTTATCGGAGGCTGAAAAAACTACAGTCAGGTTGAGAAAGAAACACTGGCCCTCATCTTTGAAGTTAAAAGTTCCATGTGTATATTTACTGCCGTTTTTTCACCTTGATTACAAACTATAAGCCTTTGCAAACCATTTTCGGCCCGAAAACAGGCATTCCAGCAATAGCTGCTGCACGGATGCAGCGCTGGGCAGTGACGCTGTCTACGTACAGCTACTTGCTCCAGTCCAGTTCGAAGAAATCAAGTGACAACGCCGAAGCAGACTGCTTGTCGAGATGACCACTTGACATTGTGAAAGAGGAATTTACCGAAGGAAACGAAACTTTCTATTCACTGCGTTTAGATACGCTACCTCTCACCAGCCGTGACATTGCTCGTGCCACACACCAGAACCCTTTGTTAAGCAAAATACTCGACTTGACAAGCGTGGGCTGGCCATCGTCCATCACTTACAAGGAAATGAAGCCTTTCTTTGACAGACGTCTGGAGCTCACTGTGCATCAAGGGTGTCTGATATATGACATGAGGGTAATCGTACCACCAAAACTGCGTACTCTTTTGCTTGAGGACATACATCAGGGTCATACAGGTATTGTCAGAAGCAAGGAACTAGCCAGGAACTATATCTGTTGGCCGTCAATTGACGATGACCTGGAAGAGCAAGCGAAGGCATGTCAAGAATGGTATCAACAACGGAACGAGCCTGTCCTCGCACCCTCCAACCTTGGGCATGGCCGCCATCGCCCTGGCAAAGGGTGCACTTGGAATTCGCGGGTCCAGCGAAGGGGAAGATGTTTTTGGTCGCCATAGATGCACACTCAAAATGACCCGAGGTCTATGTAGTGGACAAGACGACATCGGAACATACGATCCAACGCCTTCAGGACTTGTTTTGCCGTTTTGGCGTACCTGAGACCATTCTTACAGACAACGGCCCCCAGTTTGTCTCAGCAGAGTTCAAGACTAACATCAAGAATCTGGAGGTCGTCACACCTTGAGCGCGGCCTATCATTCGAGTACTAATGGCCTCGCAGAGAGGTTTGTCCAGACATTGAAGTCTGCTCTCCGAAAATGACGACCGCAAGACTCGCTGGAGTTGACGGTACAAACGTTTCTTCTGACGTACCGCAATACCCCTTACACGACGACAAAAGAAACACCTGCCAGTTAGTTCTTAAGCAGTAGACTTCGCACAAGACTCGATGCCATCAAGCCGTCCGTTGGAGGAAGAGTAAAACATCAACATTTAGTCCAGACCTTGCAGCAAAAGGCACGAACAAGGAGTTTTAGTGTGAATACCAATGTTCTCGTGAGGAGCTATCGAGGCTCCGAGAAGTGGGTTCCCGGCACAATTCTGAAGCAATCCGGCCCAGTGTCGTTCCAACTTCGAGTCACAACGGCTCGGGGCACATATATTTGGCGCCGTCACCAAGACCAGATGCTTCATCTTCATGAAAACGCGATGCAAGGCAAATTGGACGAATTCCTGCCCGACCTGAAGAATACAAAAAACTGCGTCGACGAGCCTGTGGTAAGTGAGTTTGCAACCACCCCCAGACGGCAACCGACAATCCCGCTGCGCAACAGCGCTACCCCACAAGACATCGTCGTCCTCCAGACAGATAGGACTTATAACGTTTTCGGCATTGTGTGCAGTGCTATTAGAGAGTTTTAGTAATACGTATAAGAGCCAAACTAAAGCCCCCTACGTTAGCGTTAACGCTGCGTCCTCCGCACTGCGCATGAGCCATACGTACGTACTGCAGCGAGCTATGCGTACGTACGCTCGCTATCGCTTTTTGCGAGCGTACGTAGCGGTCCCCTGCGTGCCATTCTCGTTGCTCTCGTCGCGCACGGGAAAGCGCGAGACTACTCCAGTTTGGAAAATGGCGGCGGTGAGGCAAACCAGTGGAAGTGCAACGCGCGTTGTACGGGTTCGCTTCACCATTGAAGATGACCTCAACCTTGTGGAAGAAAGAGAAAGAAGAAGGGAAAAAGGGCGAGGCTCGTGGCAAGCGAGGACAGGCGGAGTTCGGAGTTGGAGACAGACGAATGAGTCGGTGCCGACCCGGACCACTAGACAGCCTTGGCCCTCCTCTTCATCGGACTCTGAACTTAAGTACAGATAAAACCTTTTCCCAATGGTAGCGCTTCCCCGTGTGGACTTCCTCGGAGCGAGTGGAACTCGGCCTGATCGGGCGGTATTGACAGGCGACCCACGACCTCCTCAAAAAAATCAACGCGACGGACCCTTTCAAGCGCACACAAAGATGGGTGTGGATAGCCAAGAACGTTGGCGACGCCGTCGAACCCAAAAAGGTGTTTACCGTGCGGTCGGTACGCGAGCGGTGCGACCCATTGCTTGCATACTCCAAGCAAATGACGAGGCCAACATAAGATAGTAGGAATCCACAACACACTGGAGCGAACCATAGATTGAACGGCTGGTCGCACAGACCTAAAAAAAAAAGACAAAACACGTTCACAACAGGCAACTGGAAAGAAATTCACGCACTTCGTAGCAAAGCGAGGAGATTCGCTGTGTTAAAATGGCTTGACCGAATACCCGCCTTGGATTGTTTGAGGCAGTTCGCAGGAGCACATCTAGATGGCGCTGCAAGTCTCTTGCGTATTAGAGTGCCTTCATGCACACGCGCGCTTGTGCTTGAGTGGTGACATCTCAGCCATTTTTCCGCCCTGACATTTTTTTATGCATTTTGAAGCTCGCGCGCATTCCGGTGCTGACTCAGCTCGAGCGCGTAGCTTTGGCGTAATGCATTAGGCGCCATGTTACTGCGCCCGAGCTCACTGCAGCGGAGTGCGCGAGAGCGTCAGCGCATGGCAACATTCAGGGCAACAATGGCTGAGATGTCTTCATCCTGAGACAAACACGACATGTACGAAGGCACCCCTATTGAGCATCGTTACCTATGCGTTTGCCTCCCGCTATACCAAAAAAGTACAGTGTACTAGAATACTTGGGTAGTGTTGGGACTGGAGGGGCTCGCCTGAAGCGCGTGGTATTGATCGCGACAGGTGTCGACACCGGCGCGTTATCCAGAAGGTGTGCGCATGCGCGGCTGCACGCGCGAAAATATGAATCTTTGGTGCCGCTTTGGTGGAGTGCACATAGGATTTCTGAAACAGCTACGGCCTGCCAGCGGTCGTACCGTGGCATCAATTACGCTGCGGCCCGATCGTTAGCAACATGATGCTTCAATGTATTGGACGGTACAAACTACATTACCCTTCCTTTACATAAAAACAATTGCGACTTTAAAGAAGCGGATTGCAAGTTTTTCAGCGTAGAATTAGCTGCGACTTTCGGTTCGTCGGATGGTGAGCATTTGAAATGAAATGCCCATTTCCTTGGTTGCAAAAGGCCAAACATTAGGTATTTGGCGAAAATATCTAAAACTCGGAAGCAGTTTTTTTTTGCTATTTTATTTTATGGTGGAACGAAACAGCACATACTAAACCCCGAGATTGTTTTAGTATGTTTTTAAGTACCCCAGGTTAACTTCTCTGTCTTCTTTTCTGCCCGTCTTCTTTTTCTTGACCTTAATCAGCTCGCTTCACTTGTCACTCATTCTTGTGTTCATTTATGCGACGAACCACCCAAGCGACGGTCGCAAAGGCGTGAGAATCTTTTATTTCTTCATGGCTGCCACGACCATCCGAGGACCACCCGACGTTCACTTGTAAGAAATGGCTTATAAGCCGTGACAATTTTTATCACGCGTTTTAACATTGAACTTCTGTCCAACAACTGAGACAACATGGGCTGAAAAAGTAATGCTTTATAAGATGAAAAGAAGAAAACAAGCAACTATTTCACATCATTTAGACCAGGAAACAACAGCATACGTAAATAAAACAAGGTAAAAGTTGTAATAGTTTATAGCACGGCATTAAAATACATGGTTACAATGTGCAGCCCGGAAGGTATACTTGGCATACCACATCAGGTAAGCTGTCGAAACAAATGGACACCGCCTTTTCGATGCTGATCTTGTTAGACTTCGGCTCAAAAGCAGCCTCCAAATAAGCAACACCGTCGAAGTTGCTGAACTTGTGAACAGCCCAGTAGGGAGTTGGCACATTCAGGGAGCCTAGTGCGTCGCGATCGATGCCTGGTGGGATCACGGCAGGAGCTTCGCTGTTCACCACTGGTGACAACGGGTCAGTTTCCCGAGTGAGCCCCGAACGCTTTGCAACGATGGGCTCTGGTGGACTTGCCTTCCGCTTCCTTTCCTCTCGTCCTGCGGGAGGGTCACCACTCAGGTCTTGGGGTACACTTGGCAGCAGAGTCGGTACCGCGTCTGGCGTAAGCGCTGGGTGTCCACGAGGGATCCTCACTTCCTTTCCGCCGATGATGTGGACGTAGTCTCGAAGGATGAAGCGGGGCTCGAAGTGCAGCTCGCAGACAGCGCTTGTTTCTTCAAGACGCTTGTCCGATCGCTGCAGATTCTTCTCCCAAAGATCTCTTTTGGCTCTGTCCTTTGGAACGCCGAAAAGGGACGCCGTTTTCACTCCTTTCACTCGGATGAGGCCCGTTTTGCAACCAGGTGCAGAGCAAGAGTTCTGTCGCTGTTTCGCCAATGGCATTTCGGCACTACCCTTACGCGTTCACCATCCGCAAAATCAGAACACAAGATTCAAAGCATATTACGATCGAACACACGGAACTATGAAATCGTGGTCCCGACACGCGCACCGCTCGAAGTGAAAAACACACGGAACTATACTTTGTTTCAGCTTGTGTTGTACCGCAGGAAAGGCTACAAGCGCGAGCTCCTTGCTCTAGGGCACATGCTCGGCGGCACGAGCTCTCGTGCACCAAGGGCAGCTGCCAACGCTATGAGCTCGCGCTTCTAGCCTTCGCTGCGGTACAACATAAGGTGAAACGCAGTGTATAAAATCGTGATACCGACACGTGCACCGCTCAAAGTTAAAGAAAAAAAAGGCGGGCTGCGCGATTTTTTCCGGATAACTCGACTACAGCGCCGCCACGAACTGTCAATACACGCGCCCTCACGAGCTCCCGTGTCCGAGCCGCTCCGGTCCCAACACTATCCAAGTATTCTCGTACACTGTACTAAAGTGCGCGTTGACCGCGCTCCGTAACGTTACGTCGACAGCTAGCATGGGTTGTACGCAGTGCTGACGCAAGGGCTTCACGCAATTCTAAAACTCTTTTATTTTCCTTTTGTTTCTTCAATAACACTGGGAGAAATGTTACGTGTGTCGCAGGTGCTCCTTGCCATGACGTGCACCATGCGCGCGAGACAATCACGTGATGTGCTTGACTGACTGCCTAACCGAGCGATAGCATGCATCCGTGTTCCGAGCGGGCTGATTTCTGTAACACGTTTCTAGAGCGCAGGGCGCCCGTTTGCGTGCTTAAACGGCGTCGCCGTCGCCGTCGCCGTCGCCGTCACGTCGCCGTCACGTCGCCGTCGCCGTCGCCGTCGCTGCCGTCACCGTCACCGTCATCACCGTCGCCAGCGGCGTGCCCGCGGCGACGTTTCGGCATGGTGATGTTTCGCACCGTGCCGAAACATCCTCGGGGTCACGACCCGCGAGGTCACAAGGTCACGCGACGTCACGAGGGTCACGTGACCACGGTTACGGCGAAGGCGACGCTGCCGAGGAGAGTAGCAGGCAGGATGAAGAGCAACGACGAGGGGCAGACCTCCCCAGTGCCCTTCCTCCTCCTCCTCAAGAGCTGCACTCTAATAGACCTATTGCTGTCTTACCCAAGCATCAAGGAGAATGCAGGGATTGCGTTCCACGCGCCACATGTGCTGGCCTCAGCAGAAGTACTTTTCCAAAAGCAAAACCTAAACAAATGGCATCTTGCACGCGCGTTCGTCAATGCTCTTTGCTATTTACTTCGGAATCTTTATACAGGAAAGGCGTGCGCGTGTGGCGCGTGGAACACCAATCCCTGCATTCTCCTTGATGCTTGGGTAAGACAGCAAATGGTCTATTCAGCGTTACCGGGAGTTGTAAACGGCTTTCATATTTGTCCTATCTATTACCTGTCTAGGTTCGTTTAGTCGGTATTGCCTCACACAGGATTGACAGTATCTTAGAAATAAATAGCGCGAAAGTCAAGCATGAACTGACGGAACAAGCGCTAACTCACAACTGTCGTTTTTATATTCACACAGAAGACGAGAAAGAGAAAGCGTTTCTCTTTCGTCTTTCTTTTGCGGAATGAAAATTCCTACAATAAAATTTCCTTGATGGGAAGAGGAGTTACGTTGAAAGAACTGAGAAATAACATAAAAAAAAGGAGAGGAGGGCGTTACGTTTAAAAATTAGAAACAGTAGAAAGGAATGAAAGAGGAAGTTGCTGACACGTATAACCAGTGAAACAACTTCAGGTCGTCAAGCTAAGGTAATTGAAGTTCTTTGTCACTTAATGGCACTGATCGTGCACTGACGCATGAGTTTTCCTTCTTTTTGATGGTCATTGCCTCGTATATTTTCCTTGATTTCTTCTCACGGAAACTTCGAAAGACCTTTGTCGCTGTAAATATCGGCTTGCAGTGACTGTCTCTTACGATGCACCGTAGATGACCCGATGGTGTTGATTTTAGTGACGAAGCATGATCACGTAACCTCGTGTTCACACAGAGGCCAGACTGACCAACTCATACTGTGCCGCAGGTATAAAGGTATTTGATGTATGACCTGACTTTGGCAAGGTATATATGTTTTCTTGTGTCTCTGGTAGCATTCATTGCGACGTTCCTGTGGCGAATTTATCATAGGACAGTGCTTCTTTAGCTTGTCTAGTAGTGAAAATACGACAGTGATGTCATACCTGGAAGCCACGTCTTTTTCATGTTGTGTGATACCCGGCTAATGTAGGGCATTACAGCCGGGCGTTTTCGTTTGTACTTGGCTTTTTCTTTCTGTCTGTGGGAGTTGATTATTCTTTCTACTGCACGGTACAAAAGGGTACTTGGGTATCCAGAGGTCTGGAGTCGGTGTATTTCTGTCTCCAAAGCTCTGTCCCGCCTTGTGGTTACATGACTTCTTGAGGGCAGCGTTAAGACAGTTGTTGATAATTGCCATTTTAATGAGTTTTGAATGGGAAGATTCATATTGGAGTAAATGTTTTCTTGATCATGGCATGCACATCCAGGTAAGTGTGGTTTAGTTGGAATATCATACGCAGATCAAGAAATAGAAGGCTGTTGTCTTTGAATAGCTTGTGTGTAAAGTTGAGTCCTTGCGCAATTTTAGTGAAGATTGAACGTATTTTGATGATTTGTTGGTCGTTATTTATATCAGGTCTATTTTTAGGAGCACAAGATAGTCGGCTACATATCTGTATATTTTTCTTGAAAATACACCTCAAGAGATTTATTTGAAATTCTGCACGCGAAGTTTATGACGTCATGGGTCATTCCGGAATGACCATCTCGGTCGTGAAGGCGAAGCCGATCCACCTCTCCTCCACTCGCCCGAAATGCCGTGTAAAGCGGGTTTCACATGCAGCGATTCCGCGGCCGAAATCGCGGCCGCCAGCTGCGCGGCGGCACGGATCGCGAGGTTACATTTCACATGAGCGTTTTCTGCCGTTGCGATGGCCAAAGTTGCTTGCAGCAAGCAGATGCGCACAGTCGGTTACATCAGCTTCTAACAACAATTTTAATGCATTCATTTTCAGTTTCCCCTTTAATTTCACCTTAATAAAACAAAAACGCGTCTAAAATACTAAATAAACCTGGGTCCTATTTGTTTATGGTTCTTTTTTCAAACTTCGTTGTCGCGGAGGATGAAACCTCGGATCATCATCGGCAGCGTGACGGGCAGCGCCTTCCTCGGATGTAAAGACTCTACTGATATGGCCGATACGAACCTCCTGGACCGCGTCGAAGTAGTAGGTATTTTCGAAATGGGGTTATGTGCTGATGATCCGGAGTATAACTGTCTACGGAGACTGGAAGAGTACGTTCTCTTAAGAAAGGAGCAGATCCTGCTTACCGTCCCAAGCCCAAGGCGCTGGTGGGTAAGGCCCATCTGGCAAAACCGCAGGAGTCGGAGTTCCGGACAACGGTGAGTTGAGGCCTCGTATTTTGAATACCAAGATTGTTCTAGTGGTATTCGTTTTCTCACAATGCAATATATTCCTGCAGATGCCATTGCTTAGAAGTGGGAACAGGGAGTAATTCCAGAAGTACTATAGGATGACACCTGAAAAATTTGAAGAGCTCCATTTCCTGGTCGAAACACCCCCTCACAAGAGCTTACCTCACGCGAAAGCCGCTATCATCGCGGGCTAAACTTGCCATGACACTCAGATACTGGGAACTCCCCTGCTTTCCTAATTAGCTCTGACTTATGTACAGACATATGGTTTACTGTTCCACCTGCTTTCTTCAAGGTACTTACCGTCTGGAATGCAGATCCAGGACATCGCTATGGCCTTTGGAGTGGGGATCTCGACAGCGGCGGGCGTCATTTACTCCACCTGCAAACGTTTCTGGACAGCTCTCTAACCCCTTTGTCTCAAGATATATGTTGAAAGGCTGGCTAGTCAAATTAGTGATTGAGAATGCCTTGCATAGGATTATATTTGCAGCACCTGTTCTATCACCAATAATTTGTGTGGTGCTCTTGAAGAAATACTGACACTGCCGGGTTCTAGCATCGAAGATGTTTTAAATCGGGAAATAAGCATAGTGATTAAGATTGGTGCGTCCATGATGCGACCGTTCGATGCGGTCTGGAGAGCTCAGCTCAGCGCCGCCGTCTGAGCCCCTGCTTCTTCTTTCTTCCTTACGATCACCGTTGGCACATCATGCAGTCACAGTTCGACAGCTGGGTTTTCACCTGCAGCGATTTTCGGCCCTGACAGCGGCGCGACTTCTGCCGTCGCGGCGCTTCCGGCCAGCCGCAGCGGCTGAGCGGCAGGGTTCAACCAGGTTGGAAACCAGGTTAATGCGAATAGCATTTTAATGCGAATAGCATTCTTTTGGATACTTCACGCACTTTTCGTCTATGTATCTATCTATCTATCTATCATTATCTATCTGGCTATCTAACCTCTTACGCCGCGGGTCGATAAATAAATAAAAAAGACCGGCGCCGGCTGGGATTCGAACCGTTGACCCTTTGATCAGCAGGCAGACGCGCTAACCACAGAGCTATGAAGGCAGTCATTCACCGCACTCTAAACATTTGTTTATATCTTTACTATAGGACGCGCTTGCAGCGCTGTCACAGCTACCGGTGCGCGCGCGTTCCATGCACGAGGGCTAGCTCACCCTCTCCCGCGCTCACCCTCTCCCTCTAGCTCACCCTCTCCCGCGCTCGGGGAGACCTCTAGCTCAGCCTCACGAGAGCGGAATGAGCCCTCGTGCATGGAACGCGCGCGCACCGGTAGCTGTGACAGCGCTGTAAGCGCGTCCTATGGTAAAGATATAAACAACCGTTTAGAGTACCGTTGGTTGAGACTAGCTGAGACGCCAGAAAGTCTGGTCGGTACCATTTTGAGTGTTTGTGCGTATGGCGCGTGCTTTGCTCGCCTTCCTAAGTGACACAAACGCACGTGCTGGGCTGCGGAGATCGTGCGCAGGGCTGTGAAAGTGTCAACAAATTTAGAATCGCCTCAAGAGTGGGCTGGCGTATCTAGAGTGTGCCGCCACCTGACGAACGCGCATAACTCCGCACCGTTTGATGCTATTCGCATTAACGTAGATAATCATTCCCAAAGGATGGGTTCTGCTGAATTTTTCGCCGCGGCGGAGCGGCAGCTTACGAGCTGGCACCACGTCACAGCGCGGCGGGAAATCACGTGACAGGAGGAGAAAGATTGCGGGAAAGCTGGTGCATAGGACGGCAGCATTTTCACGTTCTTGAAGCAGACGACAAGCAGAGAAAGTACGTAAGCGACTGGTTTGCGGTTTCTTTTTTCCGGCGGGTCGAACTTCGTTGCTTCAGCAGTCGCGTTGGAACTGTTCAGGAGATTATGGAGGAGGGGGATTGCTGTCTCTTTTCTCGGAATTTGTTTTCTCAATGAATCACGCGGCTCTTTTTTACTTTCCTCGCCTGAGTACCAACTGTACCGAGTGCAAGAGACGCTAATAGGAGCGGCTTTTGCGAGCGCTAGTGATGAAAACAAAAGAAAAAGAACTGAGCGGCATTGACATGTCTTTTTCAACACAGATCGTCCCACCAAGACAACATGTATCGCACCCAGTTCAATGAACTGCTTATCAGTAAAGTGTCGAAGCGTCCGGTTCTTTGGGACGCGCAGCTCAAAGAATTTAGGAACAATGGGACCAAAAAGAAACTCTGGGAAGAGGTGACTGCGGCCTTGAAAGTCATCGACAAGACAGACGTGAAATCACTGCACTACTACGGGCTTCGGAGGTTCGGGTCGGCTATATCAGTTGGAGTCTTTACGTCCGAGGAAGGCGCTGTCCGTGACGCTGCCAAGGATGATCCGAGATTTCAACCTCCGCGACAACAAGTTTGAAAAAAATAAAAACAAGATTAAAGTTTTTTTAGTATTTCAAACGCTTTTTGTTTTTGTTTTATTAAGGTGAAATTAAAGGGTAAACTGAAAACTAAGGCATTAAAATTGTTGTTAGAAGCCGCTGTAACCGACTGTGCGCATCTGCTTGCTGCAAGCAACATTGGCCATCGCAACGGCAGCAAACACTCATGTGAAATGAAACCTCGCGATCCGTGCCGCCGCGCCGCTAGCGGCAGCGATTTCGGCCGCGGAATCGCTGTATGTGAAGCCCGCTTAGATTAATGGTGCAATATCAATGAAGGCCATCTTGCACAAAGTTGAGCACTTATTATGAAGTTCTTGAGGTAAGTATTGTACATGTAGTCTACAGATCCTGAAAACCTTAGAACGGAGAAGGGATTAACGAATGTTTGTTTATGTAGAAATGAAACATTGTAAAGGTATGTTGTGTGTGCTTACATATGTACCATCGAAATTTGTAGTATATGAAACTGATTTCAGAACTTCCATGCAGTCGTGTTTGAAATATTTAGAAGGCTCTATTACATGGCTGCTACTATGACACAATGTCATCACAGGAGCCAACTACTGAGAGATGGCAGGAAGTTGCTGAAGGCTTCCAGAACAAGTGGAATTTCCCCACTGCGTCGGTGCTGTGGATGGCAAACACGTCGAGATTCAGGCACCATCGAATTCTGGTAGCTTATACTACAACTTTAGGGTACAGTTTGCGTCAGTACTTTTTATGAGCTGTATTGCTCACCACATTCATGATTTGTTATCATTACAAGGTACGTACTCCATCGTACTAGTGGCTGTTGTGGACAGTGACTTGAAGTTTGTCGCCGTAGACGTGGCTGCCTACGGACGACGAAGTGATGGAGGAAACCTAAGTGCCTCTCGGTTTGGCAAATGTCTCGAAAAGGGCCTCCTCGGCCTGCCACCTCCGCGGCCGCTTCCAAACTCGACAGTAGTCGCACCATATGTGTTCTTGGGGGACGAAGCGTTCACCCTACGCCCCGACTTTCTGAGGCCGTAACCGGGAAAGCACCAGGACAATGACAAACGAATATGCAACTATCGCCTCAGCTGTGCAAGTTGACTTAAAAGCGCAATAACCATGTAGTGCGCTGGAGGGGATAGGCGGGTCATTTTTAGCAGGGTAGCAAATAGTTCAATTGATTTTTTTTGTCTGTTTTGTTGCGGGATAATTGTAAAGAAGCATTTCCGTGACCCTGTCCCCACTGTTGTGCAGGAGGTGCGCCGAAAACGCTTTTGGCGTGTTGGCATCAAGGTTTCGGATATTCCGAAGAACCACCAACCTCCTACCAGAACACGCCGACTACGTCGTCATGGCAACTTGCGCACTACAGAGAAACTTGCGGGACGATTCCGTTTACATTCCTCCTAGCTACGTTGACAAAGAGGATACCTATGGCAACATCACAAAGGGCAACTGGCGATCGAACTTCAAAGACGACGAAATAATCATGACGGACCTGGAGCCTCCGGCGGGGCACAATTACAGCGGGTCCGCACGTGAAGCGAGAGACCTGTTCTCCTCCTGCTTTATGAGCAGGTACCTTGGCAGCGGACCTCTCCTGGGCTGCGCTCTTGAAGGGTAGCGCACCTTGTGCCACGAGCACTTGCAAACTGTTTCCATACATTGCATGGTAGACAACATCCAGACGAATAAACAAGCAAAAAGTGTGACTCGTTTGTCTTTACTCCCTCTTTACAAGAAGTGCATCAGGGTATCGGCCTTGGGCATACTGTGATGTGATGTGTAGCAGTTCCATCTTGAGGTGAGTCTGCATGGACTCGGGTGTCGCCTTTATGTATGGATCCAGGGAGAGCAGGAAGTGGACAGTAGCATCCATTGGCTTGTGTGCTGCCAGGGCCCCTCTCACAACGTTGAGCTCGCCTTCCACTGCCTCCAAGTCCTGCTTTCGTTTTTGTCTCTTTGCATGTGTCTTAGTCACTACGCTGTCTCTTGGGTAGCTTCTCGGGTCGGCTGCTCGGGAAGGACCAGCAGCAGAGCTCTCGGCGTAGCCCGGTGATGCAAAAATAAGCTTCAGACTGCTTCGGGCGTCCGGCCCCCTTGGGCTCCCTTGAGGTGTCGGGCACTCTGCTGCCGGTTGACTCATGAGTGCATCCGTTAAATCGGTGGCCTCCGTGTAGCTGAAACTCCTAAAAAGCATGTAAATTATTAAGCGCTTGCGCTCACACCTATCAATTAATATTCCTATTTTCCAACACTTACTTGCGCAAACCTAATGTGTCCCTCAGGAACTGCAGTTGGTCGATGTAGGGCCAAAACTTAGATTCTGAGGAAGCTGCAGCCCCACTCTTTTTGTCTCCTTCTCGTCATTCATTTTTTTCTGGAAAGTGTCCCTCAGGTTCTTCCATCGGAATTGGACCTCATCCACTGTCACTGAAATGTCAAGTCGTATACAGCGTGATGGTGATTAAAAGACCGATGATGCTGGACATTTAAATTAACGTAGCGCGCATTGCGAATGTTGCCGTCTTTGAGAGCGCTCGTAATACAGTCGACCCAAAAGGGGTAAATGATTATCCTATAGTCGGTGATCCGCATCGAACACAAGCTTTTTGGCTTTGATAAAAGTAGAGAGTTTTATCAAACACCCAACACGATACCGATACGATACCGGTACGGTCCGGCCGCGGGCTTAAAAGCAGGCCACAAAGTGGTAGCCCGAGCTCCGCTTTACCGGGCTATCCTTTAAGATCTGCTAAAACTCTCTAATGTCGTACGCGCAACCAGAGCCCTGCGACAGGCAACGAGCGGAGGCGGGAAGCGCAGCATCGAACGCTTCTAAACTTGGGGTCAACTTTATGTGCCGTTTCAAAGAGCGCGCTTGCATAGATTTCGCCGGTGCTCAATGTTCCGAGATTCACGCGCGCCCACACATTTGATTTCATAGCGTTGGAAGCTTGTCCCCAAATATAGGAAAGCAGACAGACATCGAGTTGCAAGGAGCGAAAGTACGAAGGCGAGCTGGTTATGTAACATTTCTTGGGTAATGTCAAGTGCTTGGTCACGGGCCATGGGCACTGCTGTTCTTGGTCTACTGCAACTGCAGGGAACACTCTGTGCAATTGTTCAGATATCAATATAAGCCACTTTGCAATATTTATTTTGAAAATCAGGACCCCTGACCAGAGACGTCGGAATTACTCGAATATTGGGGGGCAGGGGGGGGGGGGAGGGGAGGGGCAGGCAGAGTTATTTTTGTTCCGTCCAAGTCCGTATTGTTTACATTAAAATTTAGAAATATCTAGGGTGGCGCGAAAAGGAGGGGGGGGGGAGAGGAGGCGATCGCCTCCCTCGGTTCCGACACCACTGCACTTGACGTTTGCTGAATAATTCGCATGGTTAAACAGTGTAAAAACGTTGAAATTCGTAGTAGTGCAGTGGTTTCATACCGGTCTTGTCGATCACTTTCACGGCCTCAGTCACCTCTTCCCAGAATTCTCTTTGGTCCCATTGTTCCTAAATTCTTTGAGCTGCGCGTCCCAAAGAAGCCGACGCTTCGACACTTCACTGATAAGCAGTTCATTGAACTGGGCGCGATACATGTTGTCTTACTTGGTGGGCGATCTGTGTTCGAAAAGACACGTCAATGTTGCTCCGTTCTTCTTCTTCTTTTTATTTTTCTCACTAGCGCTCGCACGAGCCGCTTCCGATTAGCGTCTCTTGCGCTCGCTACACTTGGTACTCAGGCGAGGAAAGTAAAAAAAAACCGTGTGTTTTATTGAGAAAACAAAGTCCGAGGAAGGGGACAACCATCCCCCTCCTCCATAATCTCCTGAACAGTTCCGACGCGACTGCTGAAGCGAAGAAGCTCGACCTACCGGGAAAAAGAAGCCGCAAACCGGTCGCTTGCAGTACTTTCTCTGCTCGTCGTCTGCTTCAAGAACGTGAAAATGCCGCCGTCCTATGCGCCAGCTTTCCCGCAATGTTTCTCCTTCTGTCACGTGATTTCCCGCCGCGCTGTGAGTGGCCAGCTCGGAAGCTGCCGCTCTGCCGCGGCGAAAACTTTCCAACCTGGTGGAACCGTGCCGCTCAGCCGCTGCGGCAGGCCGGAAGAGCGCTGCGACGGCAGAAATCGCGCCGCTCAAGGGCCAAAATCGCTGCGTGAGAAATCCGCTTGAAAACAGGTGGAAAAGGAGGTGAACGGCTCGTTCTAGAACTCGCAGTCTCTGCGCCGGTCCCAACTACCTTGCTCTAATTTTTTCTTCGCGTCAGGAGATCAAGATCGCGCGTAAGCAAGTTGGCACCACGTCTTTCACCGTTTAAGGAATGAAGCGCGGTGACTCCACAACCAAAACGCTAGGTACCTAGTCCAAACCAAACTGTTACAAAAATATTTTTTCTCTCCGAGCACACCTGGGAACTTGTCATTCTCAAGTGATGATAAGTGCCGTCATCGGCGCTTATTGGCTACGAAAGCAAATTCAAATCTTCGTCGACGGACTGGTTGTTGACGATCGTATACGTCCATGTGACGCAATGCTCGTGCCCAACGCGGCTCCCTCGCTCGGCTTGGAGAACTTCCATTTCCGGCAGAATTGCACACTGTAGGTCACGGCCACGTGATTTCCCATGGTAGCGGCCGAATTCAGTCAAGTAAAGAATAAATAAAAAATCAAATGTGACTTTTTTTCTTTTTTGTTAAAAACTGGAGAAAATTTAGCGAGAACGGATTTCTGCTCCGTCGGGTATGAATATTATAAATAAAATAAAATCTCCACTTTGAAAACCAAATATTTTTATGTTTTTTTTAAGGGCTGGTTCACACTTTTGTGTTGGTTACGTTTGCAGCAACAGAAAAGACACCAGCGACAACGTCACCAGGAGAAGTGTTCGCTGTGCAAAGCGTGGCAAGCGATGGAAGAGGTAGCTTCGCGAAGCGAGCGTGAGTGACGGTCGTTCGGGTGTTCTGGTTGCCTCTGTCGTTTTGGTTGTTGTGAACGCAATCGTTGCAAGTGTGTGAGCCAGGCCTAAAAAAGCCCTTAAAAGATGAGACCCTTAAAAGCTCGTGAAACAGAAAATAAAAAAAAATTACGCGAAAAAGAAATAGAGCAATATTGACGGCGCGAGACGGGATTTAGTCGGCAGTCACCTCCTTTCTATATGTTTTTTCTCTCGGCATTTCAGACGCGTTGAGGAGAGGTGGAGAGGCTTCGCCTTCACGACCGAGATGGTCATTCCGGAATGACCAGTGACGTCATGGACTTCGTGCGCAGAATTTCAAATAAATCTCTCGCCGTCAATATTGCTCCGATTTCTTTTCCCGCGTACAATTGGTTTTTCACTCGCGTGTCCCAATTAGACTGTTAATTTTCAGAATACCCAAACATTAGTCTTCACGGTATGCTATTTATTTTCTCGAAATTCAAAGTAGCAATTGAAAAATCAAATAAATATGATGCCGAAACCAGCTTACAAATTTCCCCGCGCTTCCAGTGGTGTGACGTCACAAAAAGTACATACTTTCAGGTCGTGCAGGTAATCTTAAATATACTATGTCAGTGTTTTGTTTCGTGTGTTTCTCAGTGAATCAGCTACCATTCATTCTTTTTCCACCATCAAACGCCTTGTAATCAGTTGGAAACATGGCTTACTGCCCACCTTGTACTTGTTCTGTCGTCACACTTCAATGTTGCCAGTAGGGGCTTCCTGTTTGAGAAACACGATGAAAACGAAATTCGAAAATTCAATAACTTTGAAAAATGATTTTTTTTTTCTTTTGAAACAATACTTGGGGAACTGGTACAGCTATGTCTATGGGTGTGTTCAGCCAGCCAATTTTGAGGCAAATCAGCGTGCGACCACGAAAAATCGCCGGAGTACCCCTTTAATTCCAGACGCAGCCGATGCTACCGAGCTAATCCATAGCCTGCTTTATACTCACAAAGCCTGGCAGTTCTACGATCGAGCCATAGAGTGCCCGGTCGCAGGCTTGGAGCGCGAGGATCTGGCGGCCCAGAACATTTCTCGGGGAACCTGGTCGTGAGCGCACAGCTTTTGCAGCGGCGAGGACCCGAAACATGGTTTCCACAACCCGACGAGAAAAGAAAAGGGTGGCGCGAGAAAGGAACGCGCAGAGAGCTTCGAGCGTACATTCCATCGCTCGGGACAAGTGTGTTTCGGCGTCTCGCCGCTGCGGAGGCGCCCGTTTCATTGCTCTCCTCTCTCCCCCCCCCCCCCCCTTATTCGTTGTCTGCCGCTCTACCTTTTTCACTTTCGGCGGCTGCGTCTCGTCTGGCGATCTGCCAAACTTTGTCAGTAGAGGAGGCTATGGCTCATCTAACCAATAAAAAGCAAGCGCATCAAAAGCGCGAGGTCACCGGAGGCGTGTTTTTTATGATTAGTTTAGCGATGAAGGTGACGAACACCTCGACGGTTCGCTTTTCGACCCTGTCTGATCGATCGCATCGGCTCGTAGCGTCCGCGCTGCGTCTGGACTTTCGCGGAAACGCAGTACCGGCTACTTTGCTCGCGTGTGTGGCGGAGTTAGCAACGCATCAGGCTTGTCATGCAGAGGAACGGGGTTCGAATCCCACTCGGCCCCACAGCCTTGTTTTATAGATACTGTACACATCCGAGAAATCCCAGCCCGTTCTCGGCTGTCATCGCGTGTTCTGGTTGCGAACATTGCTGACCTAGCAATAACGCGCTGTTTTGGGTCAGTTTGTAGGTGCAAGTTCGCCCCATTAAACGTTTATTTTAGTTCCTGAATTCATCTGCATTTTTCTCGATCACGGAAATTGGACCAGGCAGAAAGAGGATGTAAATCAACGGGGTAAACAAATCATGCGACTGAAATACTTAGCTTGACATATCCCCCCATAGGTACGTCCTGTACGGAATCAAACAGGATCACTAGCATACGTGTTATGCCTAGACTGACTGACGACACTGCTCTCTCTAAAGGTACCTAACTGTGCCACTTTTTAAGAGAACTATAAGAACTATAGAAATCCGTGCGATAAATTTTGAAAATAGTTTCTAAGTTGCGATGTTCTTGCTTTGATCGCAGTACATCCGTGTAGCGTGCCTCAATGGCCTTCTGTTTAGGGTGATGCCACCCTTTGTAGTACCCGATGCCGACAGCACGCGCTCACAGAAAATACAAAGAAATCGCCGGAAACAAAATGTCGCCGTAGCACAGTCAGCGCCACGAGCGCGTGCAGGGACACGCTCTTTCACGTGCTTCAGAACAAAAAATAAAAAGAAGAATTGGAAACAAAATGGCCAGATGTCATCACCCCAAGCAAAGCGCACGTAGAAGGCACCCTACATCCGTGTAATGGTGAGTGAGAATGATGATATCAGAATTTTGCGGAACCTCAAGACACTCGTCATCTTCTTTTCTTGACTCCGGAGTTACTGCCTTTTTCCTCTGCACATACTTCGCTTGGGTCGGAGTTCGCACTCTGCATTAAATGTAAAGGTCAATAAGGCACGTAGAGACAGATAAGCGGACTAAAAGCGCCTGTCGCAAATTTCAGGCCATGAGTAGCACCCCCTCAGCAGGGTCGCGTTTTGGTTGATAGGCGATATTTAGCACACTCACGTATATTTCGTCTCTCCAGCATAACCCTCAGTGCCTGATATCCTGCGACACGTTTTGTGTACTGAGGTTGTAACCGTTGGCGCGGTTTCGGATAAATGAGATATACTATCGACAACTGAGGTCTCCTGAGTTTTCATATAGTTGTAAAAAAGGTCTTGCGGTTGTTGTTGTTTTTGTTTTTGTCTTTTTTAAGTGCTTCCGTTTATGTTTTTTTTTTTCTTGCGTATTAATTTTGAGCGGGCACTTACGAACTGAGGCGACTACGATCTCACGTCTACAATCCGGGACAGCGAAGTGCGGGAAACTATAGGGAATCAAATGCATGCACGTAGAGCCCGACCTTCCGCTTGATGTTGGTATCGCACAATTCTGGTGTTAGCGGCTACTTGTTCTTTGGGAGAAAAAATAAATTCGATGGGGCATGTCAGAAGGTACACTTTAAAGCCCGCAGGCCAGTCCTTGCTGTCCTATCTCTAAAAAAACACTAACCTGAAAAAAAAAAAAAAAAACTTTTTGTTTCAGAAAATACGTTTTTCCCGAAAAGAACCAAACTGGCGCAACGTGTACGTCGCGAGCCTCATATTGAGTAAAGTACGGTTCATTCAGCGCAGTCTGCGCACGTGTGCTTACGTAACGGAAGTTTACGTCGAACTACTACCTCAAGTCAGCGGGATGTTCCTTCTTCGTATGAGACGTGGCAGTCAGTTTTGAGGAAAAGATTTGTACGCGACATACTAAGCCCGGATGTGCCGATGTCTCATAACGTTACGCAAGAGAATGTGAACGAACGCTATTGTGCGAATGTGCCCTTAAGAACGATTCCAAAACGCGCTCCTTGTTTGTCGCGTCGTCCCAAAATGGAAGCGTGGAATAGAAGCACGTCGTGATATTCAAGATCAACCTTGTGCCCGAAATATAACTCTAAACATATTTTTCTTCTTTTTCTTTTTTCTTTTTGTGGGCGAGTTAGTTTATTTCCTGACATCACCGTTTTATCTATCCACTTAATAAAACAAAGCATTTTGGAGCATTCACTCTCCTTTTAAGCCCACTCTAGAAAATTGACGTCAAATATACGCGTCTTTCCATCGAAAAAAAAAGGCACTTTTATTACTTTAGAATACGAGGTTGCCCTCATTATTTATTTGCCGCGAGAGGCGAGGCTTCCAGAAAAGCCAAAATCCCAGGAGTGCAAGCATGCGCGATGAATCAGAATAGACTTGGTGCGCTTCTTCGCAAGGCTCCCATGACAGTTCGCTTCTTTGCAATGCACGTTCTCTCATTCTCTTTTACTTTCCCTTTCCCTCGACGAAGGACGTGACGCAAACAAAAAAGAAAAGGGTAAAAAATGAAAGACGTTTACAACTAACTCCCTGTGATGCCGGCGTAGAGCGCAGCTTTTGAGGAGGGCGAGGGGAGGGTACGGAGGGGAGGATATGCCCCTTCGCCCCCTTCTCCTCCTCTCCTGCTCCCCTTTCATTTAGCGGGAAATTGTCGCTACATTTTCCGCTAAATTCAATGGAAAAAATTCCCCTCTAAATTTAGCGGAAAAAGGTCCCCGCTAAGTTTGTGGAAAAAATTCCCCGCTAATTTTAGCGCAAAAATTTCCGCTAAGCTTAGCGATCAATTTTTCCGCTACATTTAGCATGATGACGTCACATGTGACGTCATTGTAGGAAACGTCCCATAATGCAACGCGCGGTTACGCCGACGGCAACGGCGACGGCCACAAAGCTCAAACCGGAAGCAAAAAGAATAAAAACTGCGCTCCAAAAAAAAAAAAATGTAACGCAGCGGCGTTGCGTTTTTTTTTCTTTACCCTAATGGTTGTTTGTCGCGTTCCTTTTTTCGAAGGCTGTCTTGAGCTACTCCTGCGGGTTGGGTCACGAGACAATGAGGCTAGAGGAACCAACAAGAACAACGGTAGACGCGATTAGGTTTTCAAACGCCGAGGGTCGGAAGTTAACTCTCGAGTGAGATGGATCACATTTTAAATACAGCACAACCGACTTCTCCTTCGGACGTTTCTGTTCGATCGTTCCGTTCGGTGCTGTCATGCCGTAACATTGTTGTATATCCGCGCTTTCCCGGATGTGAAGGTGTCCATATTTGAGTTTCCGCAAGGATGACTTCGGAAGCGTGGACTACACCGAATCGACGGGAAGATCTCGCTCTTTCACGGCATGGCAGGGTGAGAACTTCTCAACTGTGATCGTGAAACCATTTCTTGTTTTTTTTACTCTTTGCTGAATGCATAATTAGGAGGGATTTGATTGTGGCCTAGAAGCAACATAGCTGTTTTAGCGAACAGCGACATTGGAATTGGAGGAATCGACGTTTTAGCAAATAACGGGAGCGCGTGTTAAGCCCCCCCCCCTCTCCGCATACGACACTTCGTGGCGACAGTCTGCGGCGGATCATTACAAAAATGTAAACCCACTTGTCCTAGAGTTGATGGTATAGGCCAGAGTTCTGCGTCTGTTTTCCACGTGCCGCCGCGCCGCTATTCGGCGAGATCCAATCACGTGAGGAGCCGGATCAAAGTGCCGTGCAGGAAAGTAGACATGCGCGCGCCCCGGCGTACGTTCCCCCGCTTTTGAGCGCGCGCGCGCGCCTCTAACGCGCGGCGCCGCTGTTCGCCGAATTCAGTCACGTGACGAGCGGGATCAACATGCCGTGCAGGAAAGACGGCGCTACGGGGAATGAACGCGCAACTCTGGCTCCCGTATGGAGCCTATAAAGGAAATCTAACTTGGCCCACTCGTAAACGCCGCTTCGCGGCGGCGGACTATTCGCTAAAGTGTCATTCGGTGAAACGTGGGCGTTCGCTAAAGCATCATTCGATCAAGTGAGTGCCTCCCGTTCAAATGCTAATCTGGTCGCTACAAAATAATATTGACTCGATTTATTTCAGCGAGTTCAGGTTGGAATAATTTTTCGCGAGGTATGACAAGTGAGATTATCGGTCGAACTGGGGTTTGCGACGCTAGCAAACTCATTGCGAACTTTTAAAGTCGCAGAAACTCCTACAGATTTCACGACCTGTCGCTAAACCTCGATCATTGAAAGGTTGGACTGGTTCGCCGAGCCTTCGAACTTTCACTAAAGTTCGAAGAAGTTCGGTTGATTGTCAGTGTTGCCCGGCCTCTACACGAATATTTCGAATTTTGGGAAACACATAATTTAGAAAGTAGTTCATTTTATATTTTATAAAATGGTTACTAATGTTTACACCATATGAAAGCAAAAATATGCGCTTTTAATTATACCGTTTGTTAGTAATGCGAGCCAGTGATGGGAGGGCTAATACACCCAACAAATATTGCACTTTTCCTCCGCCAAATGGAGTCAACGATTTTGTTGTTGTTGTTGTTGCTCTTTATTATTTTCGCGCATGCGCACGAAAGTCGAACTTCAGTCGAACCTTTGTCGAACATCACGTTGAAAGTTCGGAAAAGTCCAACTTGGTTGAACTCGAACCTTGGCAGGTTCGCGACACCCCTTGTTGCAACCGTCACATCAATGTAAACATCACAAAAAAAAAGAGACAGAAGTACATTGTGTTATTTTTGCGTATTGTCGATGGGAGCGCAGAAATGATCCGCTACTACTCCCTAGGAAGACCTATATTTCAGCGGGTCTTTGAGTTGTAGGTCAGAGGGCACGCACGCAGGAATATGGTTCATGGACCAGTTTACAGTTGACACAACAGAGGCATATACTGAATATGTAGCTGCAGCCCCATCAGGCTTCCCAAGAAATCCCACCACACATCAAGTAGCTTTATGGCGCATATTTTTTTTATTAGAGTGCATTCGGCACTTTGCGTATCAAATTCAAAAGTAATTTTTGATGTTCGTGATTCGAAATTCCAGATCATAACAATGCCAGTATTTTCTCTCGAATGCGGCAACCACTTCAACTGCCCCTTGAATGAGAGCATTCTTTTTTTTTTCTTTTCTTTTATAACCATTTCCCATTAGATTAATTTGTTTTGGGGGTGGGGGGGGTTATTATGATTTCCTCTCCTTTTTCGTTCTATTTCCTCTCAGAATCGGTCAAATACGCATCCCGGATACTGCTTTGATGAACTCGGGCTGCTCTACGGCCTCAATGGGACAAGCTGAAAACTCAGAGCTTAGAAGATCGCTTCGGAATGTATAGGCAACTGGCTTGCTTCCTAATATCACATGCCTACAAGGCAGACTTACGAAGGTGAAAACAAAATAGTGCTGGGGAGCACGCTGTCAACGATCACTTCACTAGCAAGGATGGAAACTGAGATCTTCACAAGCGAGCGGATACTTGACGCCCTACCTGCAACGTGGCATACCTACAATGTGGCCCTGGGCTGTAAAACATAAGACACATCATCCCAGCCGTGGGCAATGTGGCCGGATGTGCAGTCTACACCCACCTTGGAAAACTTGAGGGGCGAAAAATGCAAGGCCGCATCGATAGCAGGAAACAAGTTGGCTACAGTTTTCTCGCACAGGAAGACTATGCTCTCGCGATGGATCTCGTTATAAGAGGGCTTGTTTTTCCTGGTGTAAATGTTTTAGAACACAACGATGTTGTTGTTCACCAATTGGTGATGCCCAGCCAGCGACGACTTGTTACATATCTCATAATGAAACCACTCGCCAAAAGGGAGACTTCCGACTTCGACGCCTGTGAAAATGAACACACGAGTGAGCTCATTTTGAATCACGTATTGTTGTCACAAGAAAACGCACAATCGTTTTCTTGTGACATTTCTGCAGCATGATGAATGTTTGCATTAATGACAAGAATGGCATACAAAAGACACAGAAAGCTGAAACTTCGCGATCAAAGACACTCGCCGCCAACCTAACACCAGATCGTCACTGAAGTCAAGGGGCGAACGCAGACCAAGAAAGTGTATGTCTGACACCTGTGATGATGAACCCATTGTGAGTTCAAGCTGAAGTATGTGTTGGAGTGCATGTCGTGCTGGAGGCTTATGTAGTGCTGGCATTGTATTTGTTACTTTCTGGTATATGGTAAGCTGCAATAAATATATTGCAGGTCCCAGCTCCATCAAGCAGGTTAACTCACTGTCAAAAATTGCAAGCCGCTCACTTCAAGCCACATGAAGTGTTCTATGAGGAGGGCGAGAATTTTTAGCGGTCCTTGGGACATGCCGTGCAGTAGGCTGATGTATTACTGGCGTTGTCTTTGTTACGTTGTGGTATATGGCAAACTGTATTAAATTTATTGCAGGTCCCAGCTGCACCAAGCAGGTGTACTGACCGTTAAAGATTGATAGCCGCTCTCTTCAAGCAGCATGGAGTGTTCTATGAAGTGAGCGATCTTTTCTAGTGGTCCTTGGAACATGTCGTGCTAGAGGCTTATGTAGTACTGGCTTTGTCTTTGTTACTTTCTGGTATATGGCAAGCTTTATTAAGTTTATTGCAGGTCCCAGCTGTAGAACGCAGGTGCACTCACCATCAAAGATTGCAAGCTGCTCTCTTCAAGCCGTATGGAGTGCTCTCTGAGGTGAGCAATTATTTCTGGTGGTCTTTGGTGCATGCAATGCTGGGGGCTTATAGAATACTGGCCTTCTCTTTGTTAGCTTCTGGTATATGGAAAGCTGCATTCATTTTCTTGCAAGTTCCAACTGCACCAATCGGGTAGACCCACCGTCAAAAACCGCAAGCTGTTCTCTTCAAGCCCCACAGAGTGTTCTGTGAGGTGAGCAATCCTTTCTTGCAGTCCTTGGTACCTAATGTGCTGGGGTTTATTTAAAACTCACCTTGTCCAGTATGAACCACTTTTACCTAAGGAAAACGTTGACCTCTATTGTGGGATGGTGCACCGCTGCATGCACATGCCCCCGGTATTTATATATATTTATATATACAGATATACAAAACATTCTAATTTGATTCCAGCGAAATAAAAAAAAAACGCCATGAGTTTTGCTTGGATGCCGCCTTCACTGTGTGTTTGTGGGATTCGGAATACATTAAATAAGGGGATAACCGTCGCAATAGTTTAATCAAAACTAATTGACCAAAATATTTTTAATTAATGATTTTGTGGGATATGTTTCAATTCTAGTTTCGAAGGCAGGGAATATTAAGGACTAACCCAATTGACACAATTTGCGAACGGCAACATGTTTCGAGATATTGAATGCTAAATACCTGCCTTTTCGTCGCCCGATTCCAAAACCGCGCTCTCAGAAGACCTCAGGATGTTGTGCGGACATGGTAGCTTCAGACGCACCTTCACCATCTTGGAAGTATGACGCCAATGCATCCACCAAGAACACAGTGTCAAGATTGTGACGACGTACCCGGTACGACTGTGTCCCTCCTCTTCCCGCGATTAACGGCATGATTTCTTGAGCTCAAGCTGAGCGCAGGTTTTGCATCCGAAATTAAAAACGCAAAAGTTGGACAATGAATATCTCGAAACCGCTTGGCTTTCGTGATTTGTTTGAATCGGGAGAGCCTTTAATATTGACTGGCTTTTAACACTGCAGTTGTAACATGGCCCATAAAACCATTCATTACGAAGCTATCAGATTTTGGTCAGTTAGTCAACATACTGTGACGGTTATCTTCTTTACTAATGTCCTCCGAGTCCCACAAACACGGAGTGAAAGAAGACGTAAAAAAACTCTCATGGCCTTATTGAAAAATATTTTTAGCTCTGAAATAGAATACTGTGTATAGTACATGTAAAACGAATTGTAGAATGTAATCATGCACATAATTGTGTTACAAAGCTTTGTTTTCCACCCAATTAAGTATTGCATTTTTTATCGCAACCTTCCAAACATAAGCAAAGCATCCAGTTTTGTACAGAAAATATATTATATTTCGGCAATAAATCAACGGACTACTACTTTGTTCGCCTTTTTGCACCATACTGAGAACTAATAGCCGTGTGCGAATCATGAAATTTGGGCTTCAAGTGTATAATTATCTGCGCTTATTAACTTTTCAGTTGAATATCACAGAGTTTCTGCGCCTCTCTCTCCAAGCCTGTAACTTAGTGCCGCCACGCTAGCCTCAGCCATCCGGACATTGTTGGCATAACGTGTTTAGCTGTAGGCTCCTTTGGTTTCTTTAGAACATATGTTTTCAAAGCACAATAACGTGTCAGCGAAAGAGCATGACCATGCATGAATAGTAAATTTAGGAATGGTGCAAAAATACGTAATATCAAGCGCAAATAGTCATTCACTGAAATAAAGTTAGAAGTGAATAATTTTTATTACCACACTGAATGTAGTGATACAATTCTCAAGGATCTGCTTAAGCTACGCAGCTGGAAGTGAGGAAACAAGCATAGCTTGTCATTTATTCATGCTTGCCAGCAGCATGTTGCATGGGCATATCGATTTATAAGCGTACATAATCAGCATGACGGCAAAAAGTCCACTTGAAATTTGTATTATGCTGCCCACTGCCAAAGCTCGGTTAGTGCTGATCTAAATTATGCAGTGGCTCCTGTTGTCATTAGGTCAAGGCCCACATAGAGGTTGGAAGTAAATTTGGGATTTGATGGTCCTCTCGCCATGCTCATCCTTAAATTTCAAGTTAGAACTGTTGCTGCAATGTCGTGACATAGCTTGTCAGGACATCGCAGCCCAATGTATATTTTGATGACAAAATAACTACAGTGTTACCTTTTTTATTATTTGACTTCAAGGGAAGCACCGACATCCATCAGATTCATGAACATTCACCCATCCATGTTTAAATTTTTTTTCTGAATTCGTCCTGTGTACATGTGAATCCTCACCGCTCTGTAGGTGTACTTTTCCCACCAAATAATGAATCTGCACTGCGATGAAGCGAGATTCTTGCGACCTGGTTGTTAGCGCGATTAATGCGATTGTAGAGTCTGCTCCATGGGTGTGGCTTCTCTGCAATGGACTGGGACATGCAGAGAAGCGTACTGAACAAATCAAATTCATCGGAATGGCGACTTTGCGAGCTCTTTGAAAGGTAAGAATGGCGTAAATGTCTTTATTTTTGCAAGCTCGATATTTCATACATTTTGTGAAGTGTCACTCTTGGGAATACTTTGTGGGTACGAAATTGTGCAGTAAGAAGTGACGTTCAATGTATTCATATCCATAAGGATAATAATTGTTTTACCAATTTACCATGACCAATTTAATTGCATGACCAACTAAGCCTTCACAGCAATTAAGTTGTTTACAGTAGCACAATTAATCTTGAAACCAGTATCGAATACCTAAATATACTAAACTGCTATAAGAATATTTTAATAATTGAACAGCCCCGAAAAATGACTATCATCAGACGTTTTCGCTCTGGGCTTCATCAATCCCTATGGGCTTTAAATGTAGCAGCTGCAGTCTTGAATCTGGAAAAGGCTATTTTTTGTCACATTTTCTTTTTGGTGCCTAAGGTTTCAGGTAATAACCTTGTTGCCTTGCAATGAGCACTATTAAGTGTAGCATGAGGCCTGGGCATGAAAAGAAGGCACACCACCATTGTCGGACATATGAAACTTTCAGAAATTCTATTGTCCGATTTTCCTCACCCTTGTGTCGGGATTTAGTTGTTGCTATCTCTCTTGCCTTCCCCACATGGTGGTCCTTTGAACGAGTTATGGAATTTTGTATCATAGGGTGGAATAGGGTAATATTCTCTTCTTTTTTACGCAGGATGTAATAGCACACCTTTATCCCAAAGGAGAGTGCACAGTGAGGCAGGCTCGGGAACTTGAATAAAGTGATAAGTAACATTTTAATTTATGTCTTTTCAATTGCGTGAAGAACACTGATCATAATGTTTGTATGGTACACATACATACATTCAGTTGAAAAATGCAATACACCTTTTCTTTGCGGCTTGTCTCACTCAGTTTCAGAAAACGCAGGTGCGTCATTTTCACGAGGAATGTTTGGAAATAGAGCTGCCAAAGATGTCCTCATAATTTTCACGTACAAAGCCGCAAATAAAAATGACGACTTTTCTAGTCAATCCAGAAAAACGGAAGTACGTTATTTTCACAAGGGTAGATTTAAAAATTATTCCATCGGTCATTTTCACGTCTATGCTCGCAAATTAAGAATGCGGCGCCTCGTTTTTTTGACAACTTTTCTCACATAATTTCATAACATGACATGTACGTTATTTTGACGAGAAATGTTTAGGAATAGAGTTGCCAAAACTTTCCTCGTAAATTTCATGACTCATTTTTAAAAGCGCGTACAAGCACGTGAAGCATGCCCGTAAATGTAACTTCAGCAGACCTGCAAGTCTACGTGAACACCCACAGGAACAGAGAGAGAGCGGCGGTCAAACCTCGCTCTCTTACTCGTTTAGACGTGACAAGTCTTATTTTACGTACGTGTACAGGCTTAAAAGTATTTCCCGGTAAAATGTTGACTTTCATAAAACAATTAAATTATATTGTCATTGCTTTTAGGAATATCATCCGCACAATATTCGTATTTTTAATCCGCCGCTGCATAAGTAATTCAATCACAAACAGGACTCAACTGCACAGATTCCACCTTCAAAACACACAGCGCTCTCGATGGCAACAGCGGAAGCTCTGACTGAACATCCGCCAAAGAGAGCCACCTTAGCTTTTGGTAGTTTCAGCAAAATAACTCTGTTCTAAGAAAGACAAGATTGGCGGCACTGAGGGAAGCTCCGTCCTTCGACGATGATCTATGTATGCACCATGAACCATGTTGATCAAAACCAAGAGCAAGTCAACGCCCGCGACACTGACGTTACCATGCCTGAGGTGACGTCATGGCACCACCAGCCATGGATACTTGCATACTTGGGTAATAATTCAATTACACTAATTGAATTGCTGTAATTTAATTACTTTTCTTTGTAATTCATAATTGTAATTAATTACATTTTGAATGAAAGGAATCGTAATTGTAATTAATTATTTTTGAATGAAAGGAATTGTAATTGTAATTTAATTACCTTCTAGCGTCAGTAGTTGCAAAATTTCATGCACAATTACAATTACTTTTGCAAAACTTAGCGGCGCCGACGGAACCTCTCTGAAAGCCTCAGCGCCCGCACAAGCGGCCCTAGCTTTTGGTGAAACTCTCACACACAGACACGCATTCACACACGCGCACAACATAAATAGCGTCGCATTGTTTGTTGTTTTGTTGCTTACACTGCGGCTGAGAGACAATCCTCTTTGGAGTCTACCTCAGCGGCGCCGTGTAGCGCCGTCTGCGGTCGCGAGCAGCAAACAATATCGTAAACATGGCAAAATATTGAAAGAAAAAAGAATTCAGCTTTAGCTCTTAGCCGAGGTCGGGAATTTTAATTGCCTATGAAGGTATTTTTCTTTCTGTTTTGCCAGTTTTTTACGTCCCTCTTGCAGTACTGTCGCCTATTTGTAGCTTTGTATTATGTTCAAGTTTATTTCCTGTTGGTTTTACTTCGAATATTATTCGCATACGCATTTTGGAGATTGACCTCGCACCTGCGAATATTAGGGACCTTGAGCAAACCGTTGCCGCGCTCCGCGTACCGCACTACCGGAGCCTTTGAAGCATGCTTTTAAGCGCGCGCCCGGGTGGTACCGTGACCGCGGGGCGCGCGCTTAAAGCATGCTTCAGCTCCGGTAGTGCGGTACGGAGCACGGCAGCGGTTTGCTAAAGGTCCCTACTGTCACCAATGATTCGGAGCCCCGATTCGGTTCTTATATAGTTCTGAGCCATTAGAATTTCGACCCAATGTAAATCATTTATAATACCATGATGTTTGTATGTGAATGCGGTCGTATTAGCGCGTGTGGACTTTAGTTTTGTATTAACACTTGTAAAATATTCATATATGACTAATTGTCCCATTTTTATTTGCCTGGCTAACAAAAGTTTGTCAACCCAATTTTTTCTTTCAGCGATCGGCGTCTTGCAGCATATTAACTAATTTATTATTATTTAATAAAGATATAAGAACGCAGTACTTCAATGCCCCAAACTGTCAAGTTCTGTCATGAATTTAACAAAATTCATAAAAGGAAAGTGCAATACGTGGCATTTATGCCGCGATGCTTAAGACTCCTCAAACATTGGGGCAAGGAATGAACAAATAAATATGTTGCATTCTATACAACTCGTATAAAGTTATATGGCCCAAGTAGGGTTGCCCTCAGAAATAAGTAACTTTAAAGTAATTGCATTACTTTTAAAAAGTAATTTGTTATGCTAAATAATTAATTTTCATGTAGTAGTGATTGTAATTCTAGTTAAACTACTTTTGAAGGAAAGTAAATGTAATTGTAATTAAATTACATTTTGGAAGTAATTGACCCATGAATGGATACTTCAGAAATTTGGCGTGAAGTTTTACATTGATGTTTATAATTGAATTAAAGAATATTGGAGCATATTTTATTGAAATAAATATATACATATGACTGTATTTAGTTCCTCTACTTGACCAACGCAAAATCCTACTAACTTGCGAATATCACCGGACAATACCTTTAAACTTAAACGTGACTTCATCAAAAAAAATAAAAATAGAATTCAACAATTTATACATTTTTGGCAACCTACCTCTAATCAAGAAATAAAAGACAAGTTAGCGTCGCGGATGATTCGACCTTCTAAACGCTCCTTTGTTTTCCGTCAACAAAGGCCGAATACTACACGCGCGAGCCCTCGTACAGTCGGCGGCGAAAGTTTGCGGGGCGCGGGAGCGTCAGGCGAAACGACAGGTTGTGCCTTCTGACGGCACGCGCCCGCCTCTCAAGATTCACGCTTCGAGATTGCGCTTCCTTTCGTTCTCAAAGTAATGTCTTTTTTTATCGGTTCTGCCCGACGTGCGCGAGATAACCGGGACCGGCGCAAAGGTGCCGCTTCGTCAGCCATCATGTCGCGCGTGTGCTTCGGGCCACCGTGATAGGTGACGGAGTTCGCGCATGCGAGAGATAACATTTCGCGGCACCTTGCGCCGGTCCCCGTTATCTCGTGGGCGTCGAACAGAGGCAGGAAAGCGAAAAAATCATGACCGCGGGCATGAAAGGAAGCGCATGCGCAAAGCCTGAGTCTCGAGAGCGGCAACGCGCTTCCTGAGTGAAGGCGCAGCCAGTCTTTCGGCTGGTGCTCCCGTGTCCCCCGCAAAACTTTGCTCCCGGCTGTACTTGGTTCGCCACTGGGTTGAGCGAGATTTTGTGCAGCTGCAGCAGCTTCGAAGGCCGCACCTAGAGCTATGCCCGTTTGTGCTTGCAGCGTTTGTTGGAGTCCTAATCCACTCCTTCAATCGACGTCACTTTAAGCATAAGCAAGTAAGACATTAAATATCCACAACTAATTGTGCAAAAAAAGTATTTGTAGTTCAGCCATCTAACGGGTTACGTAATCATTTATAGCATATGGCAAAACGAAAGGCTATTCGTTCGTGCTTCTTGCCTAGTGATTCACTTTTTCGGTGTTCTTATAGGCTAATAGAGAGTTTTAGGAAGCCATTTTATGGCAGTCTGATACGGTACGATAGGGCCTCCGGTACGCACTGCGCATGTGCGAATCTTCTGCGGTAGCACGTGCGCAGTTCGTACTGGAGGACCGATCGTACCGTATCGGAAGTACAAAAAACGTTTACCTAAAACTATCTAAGACGATAATTAAAGGCTGGTATTCGCTATGCTTGGCGTTTACTAATCTGTTTGTTATAAAACGTTCCTGCCAACGTAGCAAATCCAGGGCGGAGCTTATTGTTCTCGCGGGCGCTTCGTGCTTTGTGATTTGTTCTTCGCTATTCTTATCGGATAACGTTAGAGTCTCATTATAGCTGTGAAGCGATAAGAAGAGACTTCTGTAACTCGTCGTGCTCTGCTTTTTTTAGCTGTCGGTGACCGTAGCACGTGGTGTGTTATGTATTGAATGCTCGGTAGAGAAACGCGAGAAGTACCTAGTCGAGTCCGGCATCCTGATTCCGGCCAAATTAGGCCACGAATTAAAATAGCTGCCTTTCCGCATTTAAACTCTACCCAAGCTTAAAGGCTGGCTCACACGTTCCTGTTTTTCTACGCTACGTTACGTTGCGGAAGCTACGTACGAGTAACCCGGGACATTTGCGCTCTATAGTAAGCGTAGCCACCAGTTCAACGAGATGGTCTGGCAACGCGACGTTTGAGGCACGAATGTTTTTGAAGACATATCCGTAACGTAAGAAAACGTTAAAAAACACCGCTGTGTGAACCTGCCATAATTCGACGCTCGGCGAAGATTTCACAGTCGAGTTGAAGCGGCCCGACGCAAGGGAAATCTTACACCCAGCGAGCATCATATTCGGATTCCCAATTCACAGTCCGAGGGACCGGAATAGCCCCTCCTCCTCCGATGACAGTAAGGTCTGCTTCTTAGAATCGATGTTTTGGGCGAGTTCGATATTCATATTGTAGGAAATAGCGCAAAGGTAAACTCACTCACACTGAGAATACGCGCACAAAAGAAAAAAAGGTCACTCACGTCGCGCTGAGTTACAACTCAGTTTGTCTTTTCTTCGTCTTTCTTTTCTTTCTCTTTTACCCGTATGAAGATCGTCATACCTCACTTCGTTGTCTTCTGTACAAAACAAATGGCAATGTCTATCACACATTACCTTCGTGTGTCAAGATTTATTGATTCCTTTTCTGTAAGCGTAATGGATGGACTACTAACACAAGTGTCACTCCCTTTTCATGATGTTTGCTGGGTCAACTATCTCACGTGTTAATTGGTGATAGTTCTTTCCGATTACGGTGCTATCTTTGAAGTCCGCTGTGCACCCACAGTCACGGCAGTGAATCAACAGAATGCCCAAATGTTCTGAGTTTTCTATTCGGTCGTTGTCCTTATGTTCCCTTAATCTGTCAATTATACATCTTCTAGTTTGTCCTATGTTACTGTTTGCCGCATGAAAGAGGAAAGGGAGAAATCACTCCTTCTGTGCAAGGTATGTATGAGTTTGTATGTCTTTAGTGTAGCCGGTAATAGTTTTTAATAAGGCATTACCTTTTTACATAAGCCTGAAAGTTTGTTGGGGCGGAAAAGGCTACGTCGATATTTCCGCTATTCCCAATCTTCTTATGGTTATGAGAAATGATATGAATGTAGGAGATGGCTACCGGTGTTTGCTTACTGTATCTCTCGCGTGACTTACGGGATGTGGTTTCACCTTTTAATCTGTTTGAGGAGACTTTTGTCGACTGAAGCTAATAGATGTGAAGGATATCTTGCACTTAGTATCCTAGACACTTGTCCTGTGAAGCTTTTTAGGCCTTAATGTGGGCAGAACTTGAAAATAAAGTTTTTTTAAGCACTGATTGACTATGCCTCTCTTTACCAATTTAGAATGCGCCGAATTATAATTGAGGAGTGTTTTTTTCTTTCTCGGCTTTTACGACCAACAGACATGACGGGGCTGAAGAGACAATCTTAGGTCCAGAAATCGTAAGGATCCTAGCTCTGGAAGATCGTGTGTAATCTCTAAAGGGTCTAAGCATGTCTTAAACCTGACGAGCACATTGGGCACATGAATCTGGAGGTCTTTTTCGTTGGTGTCCATAAGTATCAAGTAGTCATGAACGTAGCGAAACACCTTTCTCACATTCGAGGTATCTAAGCTCTTTTGAAGCAGTCTGTCGAGGTATGCTAGGCATAAATCACTGAGAATTGGTGCAATGGCAGGACCCGATGCAGACCTTCTTTTTCTGAAGGTAGGTGTTACCGTTCCAAGACGCAAAGGTGGACCTGACGTAAAAGCCTGAGCAAATCAAGAAAGTTGCTTTGGGACAGTCCTGACGTGTTCTGGAAGGCTCCTGCATTTATAATTCGGCGCATTCGAAATCGGTAAAGAGAAGCATAGTCAATCAGTGCTTCAAAAACTCTGTTTTCAAGTCCTGCACCGCATTCAGGCCTAACAAGCTTCGCGAGACAAGTATCTAGGATACTAAGTGCGGGATATCCTTCACATATATTAACTTCAGTCGCCGAAAGTCTCCTGAAACAGATTAAAAAAGGTGAAACCACATCCCGCAAGTCACGCGACAGATGCAGTAAACAAGGACCGGTAGTCATCACCTACATTCATAACATTTCTCATAACTTTAAGAAGATTGGGAATCGCGAAAATATCGATGTATTCTTTTCCGCCCCCAACAAACTCTCACGCTTATGTAAAAAAGTTAACGCCTTACCAAAACCGATTACCGGCTGCACTAAAAAGCATAGAACCCCATACATACCTTGCTCAGAAGGAGTGATTTCTTCCTTTCCCCTTTCATGCGGCAAACAGTACATAGGGCAAGCTGAAAGATGTATAAAGGACAGATTAAGGACAGGGGAACACATTAAAACTCTGATTGATTGATTAATAACATTAACACCCGTATAACAAACTGAGGACTTTTGGGCATTCACTGGCGTGACTTTGGGTGCACTGCGAACTTCAAAAATAGCACCGTAATTGGGAAGAACTATCACCAAGTAACACGTGAGATAACTGAGGCAGCTAACATCATGAAAAGGAGTGACAGTTGTGTTAGTAGTTCATCCATTACGCTAACTTAAAAATACTTATTATATCTTGACACTCGAAGGTAATGTGTGATAGACATTGCCATTTGTTTTGTACAGAAGACAACGGAGTGAGATATGACGATTTTCATATGGTTAAAAAAAATAAAAGACGACGAAAATACAAACAGAGTTGTAAGTCAGCGCGACGTGAGTGACCTTTTTCTAGTGTACGTGTATTTTCAGTGGAGTAAGTTTACCTTTACGCTATTTCCTACAAAGGAAGGTTAACTCGGTATTTTATTTTTTAAGATTAATGGTTGTTTGGACGGTGAGCTCAAGGACACGCGCTCGCGGCTCTTCAGAAAAGCGCCTATTTCGTGGAACCAGGATTTTATAGAACAGAAGTAATCGTGGAAAATAAATACTGGAAATTCTGAGAACCGGTACCGAATTTCCTGGTGAACAATAATTTAGAACTTCTAGTAATTTTATTTTACGTCTGGCAATAATGTTTAATTAGTGTTCATGCATCATCGTATGTGTGTTTTAGTGTAATTTATTGCGTCGGTGGCTGAACTGAGCTCCAGAGGCTTATGGCAGTTCCTACATCTATGAAACCTCGCCAGCCTCCGTCTTTTTTCTTGTTGCAATATATTTGATTAGAGCACGAAATGCTATTTACCGCTACTCCTTAATCCCAAAATGTGTGTACGACCGCCCGTCCGTCCGTCCGCGCATTTCCCGCTAAACTTAACGGAAAAATTGATGCCACGCGACCTATATCCGAATTTTGTTTCCCGCTAAATTTAGCGCAAAATTTTATTTCACGTGACCTGACGTCGCAGGAAATACAGACCTGTGCAGTTCCCCCGCTAAATTTAGCGAACAAATTGACTTCACGTGACCTTTAGACCAATGTAATTTCCCTGCTAAATTTGGCGGAGAAATTGACATGTCACGTAACCTAGCGTCACGTAAACTATGCATAATTGTAGTTTCCTACCTAATTTTGACGGGAAAATCGACGTCACGTGACCCTACGTCACTTGACCTTTATATATACCATGTATATATTGATGCCACGTGACCTTTACTATACAAGTCTATATACAGTCTTATAAACAAAAATAAAACTATCACTTCTTAAATAGAGCATTTCATTGATTTTAGGAGTTTGAATGTAAAGGTCGCTGCCAATTTTTACTTAACACAAATAAAATGCAATTTTTGGGCTTTGATTTAGACACTCTTCCGATCAAGACCTCAGTGCCCTTTGCTCCAGCACGTGCTTGCAAGCACGAGGCACCAGTAAGAACGCCATGCTCGGAATCGTCTATGTATTAATATGCTTCAAATATAAGAATAACGAAGACGGCCACACAAAGACGATATATACAATTTTTTTTTAATGGTCGATAAACAACGTACTATACGGCATAGCGACTGTCAGCTTAGATATTCTTGCTTCCGGGAAAGCCTTCATGTGAAGCTCAGGCTGCTTGTGGTGTTCGACGAGTACTGAGCCATCAGTTTAAGCTATAAACTACCCTTTAAATCAGAGTCGAGCAACGTTTATTGAGATAACCATTGCTCTCCTTTCTCCACTGCCTAATCGCCCCGCACCAGTTTTGAGGGGTGCGGCCCATCTTCACTAATAGATTTCATCGTCCCCCTAATTATAAAATCCACAGCACACGCGGCAACGAACCAACACTGATCACAAACATCTCGTTCCTCCTTCCTGCCTTATTCGTTTGGAAGACGAAGTGCCCGACTGAAGCGACCATATAAAATAGACCTCGGCACAGAAAGTGTGGAGGCGGAGAAATCGAAAGAAAGGACGCGCTGGGCATGGGGAGAAAACTGTCTCTTTACGAGAAAAGAGACTCCGGCGTGCAGAGGCCGATCCTCGGGCATGCAGAGGCCGTGGCTCGGGCTACGTTCGAAATGACCCCGGAAATGATAGTGGCATTCGGAAGAGGAGGGCCGCCATTCCTTGCCCGCCTACGCCGTTGAATCCGCGTTCGTGTTTACGCTCCCCCGGAATAAATGTTCGCGTCGCCCCGAGAGCAGTCGCTGCGGCGAAGGCTCTTTTTCTTCGCGACAAGTTTCGCGATTGCGCCTTACTTAGCCGGATGGCTTCTCTGCTTCGCTGCCTTTCATCTGAGACCATTCTGATATTTTTTTTCGGGGTTTTATGGGAACTTGCGAGAAATTGACGCGGTGCACATTACTGGCGCACGAATAGAAAGTGGGAGGTTCACGCGTAAATGGGGACCCTACTGCTCGGAATAAGAAGGGCTTAGGGCCCAACAGCCGGCACGAAAACCCACTCTTGGATGGGACTTTGCCATCTTTATAATATACTTGTTTCCGCTTACAACCAAATTGGTTGGAGTCTCAAACTCCTTATAGCCATACTCTGATTTCGAGCGTCTTGTGGTTCTAGCTTAATTCTAAAGTTCAAGCTGATATATTTACAAGTCCTGTTGTTGCGGCAGTCGCCTCGCGGATACATCAATCGACTTTTATCGGAAATCAGAGGAAGCTGCCTTTTTTTCAAATTTTATATCTGCTATTCCATGGCAGACTATTTCCCGGGAGTAGAATAGATTTGCCAATTGAAGGTTACTTTGAAGTCGCATATTTGTGACTTAAATAGTATGTAACGATGAATATACTGATGCGCATGCAACGCTTGCCTGAAATAATCTTAGGGAAAATCGCCTTGCGTAATAAAAGAGCCTGCATGAAGCGGCTTTAGCGGATTGATCTTTTATCGCCTCATGGCATTGAGCTGTGAGTTGATTTTATTTTGTATACTGAGTGGATAAACTGGATCAAGTTTCATACAAATCCTCATCTGTATAAATGAAGTTTCTTCGAACGTTAAAAACCATAATTTGGAGTTATACCAATTTGATCTAACTTCCAGAATGTAACTGACCTGATAAAACAGTGTAATACTAAAACTGCATATATGTATTAATATGGGTGTACGCCCAAGTTTATTTAATACATATTTAATATATCATTAATATTTAATATTTACTTTTATTTAATTATTCATCATTATTTTTTATTATATTTTATATTTATGTTTCCTTTCCGCTCTCTTCTGTCTAAGGTGCGAAGTCTGTCGAGACTGGTTGTGCGCCGCCACACATGTAGCAACTCCGCCGGACTCTGAAGGGTTGTGACGCTGGGCGGGGTCGTACAACAACCGCACAGCGCGCAGGCATGTGTCTTATATCGCGCTATTGTCACGTGCCCCCAAAAGCGATACTGGGTAACATTCTTATCAGTGATATTACACTCTCCACACTTATTTTAAATATTTAACGGTAATTGCAGTGAAAACCACACGCGTCAGCACAATATTATAATTAGTGGGAACACACACAGATAGTTCTATACAAGGCTTTAGAGTTCTGATTGGCGTTCAATAAATTAGAGTTCTGAACAACGGACATCACTTCATTCTTATAGCGAGAACCTGACTGGTGGGCGTCGTTGCCGGTCGGGAACCGGCGCTGCACTTCTTGTCGATGGACCAGAAGGAGACTTGAAACTGGGGTCGACCGCGTGTCTTGTTCTTCAGAATCCTCTAGGCAGAACTTCCGGAGACCTGCTTACGCAAGCCACTTCTCTTGTTGCTGGCGATAGTAATAGGGAACTCGGCATCAACCGCTGGCTGTCCTGCGTATCTGGGGTCACGAGAGTCTCTGGGTTCAGGACATCACACGATCGCATGCGGCCTTGGTGTCGCCGACATACGAAAGTCTCCCGCGGTGTGGCCACGCGCAGCCTGTAGGAGAGCTGGTGCAGGTCGAGCCACGGTGACACCCTTAGCCTGTACGGTACAGAGCTCGTCCCGTCATTTCTTTTTTGACAGACCTCATTTAGGGCTGAATAAACGCTCACCGGCCCGTTACTCAACGGATGGCAGAGAGCCGTTCTGAGGTGTAGCACGCTGTTCTCTTGCAGGAAGAGGTGAATCTCTGGGGAACAAAATTGTTGGTCATTATACCTTACAATCATATCCGGCAGGGCAAAACGACTAGACAGCTCCTTGAGCATTTCAATTGTGCCTTCGGCCGAAGTAGTGCAGGTTGGAAAGCTTCGGACCACTTGGAGGGCGAATCTACACTCACCGAAAAGTAACAACCTTGGAAATGGCCAGCAAAATCCAAGTGTACCGTTTGCCACGGTCGAGTCGGCCAAGAGTCGGAGAAAACAATATTATAAAGATCATCTTGAAAAATATAAACAAATAATATCAGAAGTAATAGGTCATTTGTTGCATTCTTGCTAGCCTCCTTAACACAGAAACCGGAGTATGTACATATATTTGTCTAAACTTTCGGTTTTATCTCACGTTGCTCTATTGTATAGAGTCATAATTATAAATGTTCAAAACGAAGCCTTAAAATATAATCTTCGACTTTACTATATATTTCTAATTGTAATTAAAAATTAGAGAAGTATGCTGTTATCACGGTAGTGAAGGTAAACAATAGAGGTATTATTTCACGAAATAAATAAACACAGTAATATGAAGTTTTGCACTCGCCCTTGCCGTGTTTATTATTCCGTCATGTCTACCAACGATTATTTCGACTTGCCCACAGACGAGTTTAAATAATCAGCAAACGCAAGCGTGAAATTCAATTTTATACTGATTTTTTGTTTTAACTTAATCGTCAATACGTGCTTGAAGTTGAAAGGCTTTGAACCCAATTTTTAGGTTAGACTGAAACAAACGATAAAAAATTAAACGCAGACCTAATGGTTTCGTTTGTGGGATCAATGAACAGTTACCCTAAATTCACCTGTGGTTTTATAAAAAAAGACGTATAAAATATCAGTAATAAAAGACTTTCCGGTTATGTAGTTGCACAACAAAATATGGCGAGCTCAGCACGTGAGGACAATTCAAGGGCGGCTGGCAACAGCCGCAAGTTGCTTTGGTTAGTTTATGTCGTTTTATACGTGAACGAGTGGAAAGTGAAAGTCAAAATCTATAACCCACGGAAAGTTTTCCGATTTAGACTAGGTCAAGCTTAACGCATATTTTTTTGCATTTTCAACTGCCCTCTTGAAAAATCTCATTTGTATGAGACATTTCTGTGTCCAATAAACACATATGAATCATACAAGATGTATAAGAACATGTAAGAACCATATACACCCATATAAGGACAACATATATAACTATATAAATAATATAAGACCATATAAGAACCATATAAGACATTTGTGAGAAGTTTCTTATAAGTTTCTTGTATGGATCTTATATGTTCTGATATATATTTTGTAGTTCTTATATAGTTTGTTTATGGTTTTTATATGTTCTTATATATGGTATGATCCATATGTGTTTATATGACAGAAGAAAGTTTTCATAAAATGTATTTTTCACTCGGGTGCATGAGATCAGAAAGCATAACTTATATGAATGGTCAGAAAGCAGTAAGTTACCCCGTAGAGATAATGATGCCTTATCGATCTGCCGGGAAGGCCCAATTCAAGTAATGCTGCTCGATTGGTGACCTGGGGATGGGAGATTGTTCGATAGCTAAGGCAACTCTTTTTCCAGAATACAGTGCGGAGTATTGTTCACCACGTCATCATTGTGTCGGCTTATATCCCTGAGTTTGAGTATTACACTGAAACTCGTGATATTATGCACAAAATATTTAAATAAAGAAAACAATTCTGTCTTGAGATATTCTAAAGCCTCTAATCATATTCGATGCTCCAGCTAAAAAGCGCTTGAACAAATAAGCTCTCCCATCAGACGACTGACATTTCAACTTTCAACTATATAATTTCTCTCTAGTAGAGAGAAGGAGGAAAAAAATAGAATGCTGTCGTTTCACTAAGTTTCTTCTCTCCACCCGCAGCAGAGAAAAACAATATTATGCAAAGTACTAAAAAATATTATGCAAAGTAATAGAATTTGCAAACACACCCACACAGATATTGTGCGCGCTGGCTAACATGACAACAAAACTCTGGCACAAGGCACTTGTCTCGGTAGCAGTCTGGCGAACATAACATAAATAAACCGGCACAGGGCACACAAAATGTCACTTGCACTGAGGACCATTTCAAGCAAAATTAACCTAGATTAAACCCAGAGAAACAGAAACCGAATTTTATTTTCTGGATGTACTCATGACATCTATGTCGCATATTTTCGTACTGTTTAAAACATCTAGAAAAAAGCTCATAATTTGGAGGATATAATATGTCCTTGAGCGTGGCGCTGACCAAGTGTCAACACAATGGCTCGGGTAGGTAGACACTTTCGGACTCATATCAACAATGGATGAAAAAGAAACACGTTGATTTTGTTTGACAGACATTTGGTATATAAGTAGTTTTAAGTATAGTATTCTGTAGTTTGTACTATTCTAAGCGTTTTGAATAATGGTTGCGTGTGAGCATTACGTTCAACACTAAACATTATGCGAATAACCCGCTTCTGAAGAGTATGTAGGGAGCGTATATTTGTTGCCGATGCGTTTGCTCACACAAGAAAGCAGTAATTGTAGCACGAGTAAAACAGCGTAGTACACAAGGGTTATCACTGAACGGGGTAAGAAATGAGGAAATGTATAAATGATTCCTAAAATCTGCGAAAGTGTTCTAGCTATACATTGCACTATCGCGTCCCAACACGTATATTCATTGAATATAAGACGATATACCTTCACACTCTGGAAAATATGAATTTTGCATCCTCCGAGGGAGAGCGCAGAAATCTTCGAACACATTGAATCTGTTCGAACACTTCTCAAATAAAAAAGTACTGCCTTCGTTTTACCTTAACAATCAATAAACGACTGGGAAGCGTGGATGCATTTATTTTCTACAGGCTGCTTATCGCCACCTGGAGAACCTGATCCACAACCCTACCTGAAATTAGCAAACTGTCGTGGACGTCGAACGTTATGAATTTTATATGGTCGTTTACATTCACTATATATTTTTTTATCTACAAGTTAAAAACGAGGGGTCCAAGTATGCTTCCCTGTGACACGCCTGATGTTTTATTTCTCAGGCGAGGACGCTGTCTATCTACTTCGGCGCATTGGTGCCGACATCTTAAAACAACTCCATGGCAAAAAAACACACAAAAAAACGTTAAAAGAAGAAGAAGAGGACGGGCAATTTTCGCAGGGTAGCAAGATTTAACTACCCGCCGCAACTCGGTCGCTTTTGTTTAGAAAGAAGCTATAGCGTGTTTGCATCTTCCTTTTTTTACAGCCGCGACCTAATGGCGTGCTTCCCAGCTTCTCATGAAGGACGTTAATCAAACCCAGAGTGTGTAAACATCCATGGTGAGTCCAAAGCTGTAAATTTTGGAAAACGCGCGCCGGAAAATGGTTTGACGCAGTACAGAGCACGCCGAGAGGATAAGAGTGTCTGCCAAAGCAAGTTCGGACTAAATTAGAAACCTAAACAACAAAGGAGCGTAATCTATCAAGTTTACACCACAATGCTAGTGTGGAGGCGAGCGCTACCTCAGAATCTGCATATGAGTATATCGAGCGAAATTTCTCGAATGTGTTCTTTCTTGCATCTTTCCGTGCCTTATTAAAGCATACTTGTTGGTTGTGCATCCGTGTGTTACCCATTGTGTGTATTTATGACAAGCTGATTCCAGTAACCTTTATCTCATGAGTTTTGCCTCCACTGTCTGCCAATGTAGTACGGGGCCGAGACCTCGCCACGCTGCGATTTAGCAGCTTTTTTCCTTCGTCCCTCACCATCAATGATGGAAAATAAGTTATTTTTATCGTTATTAAATGCGACAGATTACTGTAGGTGATAGGCTGCATAACTCGCTTCTTCTACATTTGGAAAACTCGCAAACATTCCACGGTACGAAAATTTATTTCTCAGTCCGCTGGATTTTTCATGTATTCACAACAAAGCGATAGCTTAGTTAGCAGTCATTTTGTTCTTAACTGTTTGAAAAAAATTTCTCTTGTCATCTGCCGGAAAGTAAAAGATTCATTCGAATCTTTTCTTTTAAAGATTGACGCGTTTCAACGTGCAGAGAGCGCGAAGTCTTTGGCAACTGATCGAAGCCATGAGAACTAAACAAGTAACGTGGTTCCCTAAACGTAAAAATCGTCCAATTGCAAGTTACCCACACCTTCGTTTCCCCAATTATTTGGTCATTCGCTTTTTTGTGTTTTTTTTTTTCTTTCTTTTGCTTGAGGAATAATCTCGAGATTAGTTGGAGCTCTCCTCTCTAGCTCACTAACTTGTGCTTCTGAAGCACCCGCTAGTAACAGATCATGTATGTGCACTCCAGCCCTTATTCTCGCAGGCAACATTCGTTTGTAGTGTTCTTGTTTATCGAGCATGTGTATCAAACCGCACCGTTATCTTGGTGTTTACGAATTACAAAACTGAGGCTCGTGATTGAACCTACACTCACGAATTTTCTGTCTTTTATAACTTGATGAATACAAAATCGCTCTGATAAAGAAGAAAACTTACAGTGCTAAATGGACCTTAAAATTCAACGACTAAATGTAGAACGCGAAATATGGCAGCGGCTTATTTGTAGTCAAACTATATTTCTCAGGTTTGTGACGTCACATAATGAGGCGCCAAATGGTGAAAAAAATCAAAGAAATATCTATTGGCGGATTTTTGGGAATGGGTTAGCATTACCCTTGATAACGCCACCCAGACGTTTTCTAAGGGCCATGCTAACCCATACGGCACCCGGGGCAAGGGACCGGCGTTTTCAAGGGTCATGCTAACCCAGCGGTACCCGGGGCAATGGACCGCCGCAACAACCCTCCCCCCCCCCCTCGTTCCCCGCTGCAACCCCCCCCTTTCACGGCCCAGCGCACCTCCCTGAGTGCTGAACCCGGGGCGGTCCCCCCCCCCCTTTTTTACTGACGCCACTGCACAGACATCTTCCTTTGGGAAACACTAACGCTGACCCCTTCACTTCTCTCCTTTGGCTTTCCTTTTTTCTTCCACTCTTTTATGCTGCCTATTTTTGGCCTCGTAATGGGGTCAGTGTTAGGGATTCCCAAACGGCGACATGCGCGGCGTTTCCGAACGGTAATGCTATCGGATTCTTTAAGAATCCACCAATGTAATTTCCTGCACTGTAATTTATTTCACCCCGTTTCTGTGCTTTGCCTTTCAGAGATAGATAGTGCAACCAACCTCTGCTGCGCTGTCATCGCGCGACGCAGGAGAGTCTGGTTGCCCTATCTCTCGGCGGGGCGCGGTGCCGCCGGGGCCGAGATGCGCTCCGATAGCAAACTGAAACTTAAAAACTCTTCGAATTTGTGCGGTTTTTCAGAAAGCTGTTAAATGCTTCGCGTGCCTTTTATCCTTCTGCAATTTGTCGATTTAGTGTTTTTTGATGATGCTGAGCAATTTTCTAATTGAAACAATGCCCTTAAACACAATATTAAGAAAGTGAATTACGCAAAAATAAGTAACAACCTAATTATCCCGGACTTTAATAATTTTCCTAAATGGGCCCCTGGCCCAAGACCAAAACGCCACAAGCCTTTTTCGTTGCGATGAGTAGTTTTCGCAGGAGTGAGTTAGCCTGAGTTCTCTGAAACACCCTGTATATGTATATATATATATGTATATTTTTAGTAGTTTTCAGTAGGGTGAAGCCCAAAACCTCACCCCACTGTCGCTCTATAACTGTGTTATTGAAGATTTTTTTCCAAATTAAATATTTCAGAATTATTAATTAGTCTTCATAATTAATAATTTGGCAAAGGACAAAAAGCCTGACTTGACCCAAACAATTAAAAAAATGATTTCCTTTCGTTTCGTGTCCCTAAAAACAGCAACCTATTTCTAAAGCTTGGCTAATTTTACGTAAAACACCCTGCACACACACACACACACACACACACACACAAATATATATATATATAAATATATATTGTCACGACTTTATGTACAACACCAAAAGAGTTCGGCCCCGTGGAACAACAAAAACTTTAACTTCTTTACTTCAGTGTCAAGCCCCAGCGGAGTAGATGAAAATAATGTCCCAAAAAACAAAGCTCACAGTCACGCGATGGCACGAGCGCCAGACGCTCGTGCGACCGGCCCGTGCGTCTGGCGTGTGGCACTGCCCGATGTCACGTGCTTATCTTAATGTGATAGCTTGTGCCATCCGCCGGTGCGTCTAGCGTGTGGCACTGCCCTCCCTTCCGATGTAGCATCGTCCCGATGCTTAAACAAAAATAAATGCAGCGTGAAAAGTGTGTATTCTCTGGCGTAGTAGGGCTTTAGCCGGACCACGTGGACGACCTCTGGACGTGCGAAGCGTCGGAAGGAAAGATGTCCACCATCCGGAATGACTTCGTATGTGAGGTCACTCAGGCGACGAAGAACATTGTAGGGGCCGAAGTACTTTCGCAGAAGTTTTTCACTGAGCCCTCGACGTCGGATAGGTGTCCAAACCCATACTTGATCCCCCGGTCTAAATCGGACGTCCCGGCGGCGCAGGTTGTAGCGGCGGGTGTCGACGAGCTGCTGCTGGCGGATTCGTACTTTCGCCAGTTGACGAGCTTCTTCTGCACGTTGCGCGAATATATCTGCGTCGGCATCTATCATGTCCGGGAAGTGAGGCAGCATGGCGTCCAGCGTACTCGTTGCCTCGCGTCCGTAAACTAGTCGAAATGGCGTGAAACCCGTTGTTTCCTGTGGGGCCATATTATACGCGAACGTGATGTACTAAAGGATCTCATCCCATGTCTTGTGTTGGACGTCCACGTACATGCATAGCATATCGGCGATTGTCTTGTTGAGGCGCTCTGTGAGGCCGTTAGTTTGCGGGTGATGTGCTGTAGTTTTTCTGGGAGTCGTCTGACTTAGCCTCATGATGTCTTGCGTAAGCTGAGCTGTGAATGCAGTACCACGATCTGTTATAACCACTTTTGGAGCGCCATGACGCAAGACGACGGTTTCGAGGAAGAACTGTGCCACCTCTAATGCGGTTCCTTGGGGAGTGCCCGTGTCTCGGCGTACCGCGTCACGTAGTTCGTCGCAACGATGATCCACTTGTTGCCTGAGGACGAGGTTGGAAAGGGCCCCAACAAGTCCATTCCGATTTGTTCAAATGGTGCTGACGGCGGGTCAATTGGTTGAAGAAGGCCGGCGGGCCTCACAGGCGGCCTCTTACGCCACTGGCGCTCGCTGCATGTCCTTACGTAATGGTGTACAGCCGCGTACATTCGAGGTCAGTAGTACTTTCTACGGACTCTCGCGAGTGTGCGGGCAAAATCAAGGTGTCCTGACGTTGGCTCGTCGTGCTGGCGTAAAAAATTTCGTCGCGAAGGGCAGTCGGAATGACAAGAACGTATGAGGCCGCTGTTGGCTGGAAATTTTTCTTGTACAGAACATCATCTTTTGAGCAGAATGAAGCTTGACTTCGAGAAAATGCGGTTGGTACAGGCGTATCAGGGCCTTCCAGGTGCTCCAATTAAAGCACAAAGCTCGGGGCCTGTTCGTTGCTGTTGGGCCATAATCGCAGTGTCAATTGCTCCGAAAAAGGCGTCGTCCATTACATCGGTTTGCGGAGCAGGGTCAACAGGAGCACGAGAGAGACAGTCCGCGTCATTGTGTTTTCGCCCCAACTTGTGCACGACGGTCATTCCGAATTCCTGAAGTCTCCAGGCTCCAGCGCGCGAGACGCCCGGAAGGATCTTTCAGGGTGGCCAACCAGCATAGAGAATGGTGGTCGGTGACTACTTTGAAAGGCCTCCCATAAAGGTAGGGGCGAAACTTGATGGTGGCCGAAATGATTGCGAGACACTTTTTACGTGGTCGAATAGTTTAGTCCCTGCTTTGGACAGTGAGCGGCTGGCATACGCAATCACCCGTTCGACTCCATCTTGCCACTGGACTAAAACGGCTCCGAGGCCAACGTTGCTAGCACTCAGTGGATCTCGGTCTCTGCGAGCTCGTCGAAGTGTGCGAGAACTGGTGCCGACTGCAGGCGACTTCGAAGCTCTTCAAAAGCACACGGCTGCTCTTCCTTCCACGCAAACGGGACATCGTCACGCGTGAGTCGAGTGCTACTGAAGTTTTGCGCTTGAGACAGTCTCTGCAGACTGAGGTATGTACTTACACCGTGAGAGCGACTCACCAAGAATAATAACTCCGGTGATGGAGCTCACTAACTGTAAGTATTCAATCGAAAATGCTTAAAGGCATACAAGATGTACCAATGCAAAATAGGGTGTCTGTTGGCAAACTCTAACAAGCTACAAAAATAAGCTTGCAGCTTTGAGAAATAGCTCGCCCTGGCTTGCATTTTCTGTTACCTGAGAACGTTATTCGACAGAACTAGAATATGAAATCAAAGTGACATTCGCTTGCCAGTATCTTGCTGCAGAGAAAAGTTCGACCAAATGTTATGAAAATATCCTAATTTGTTGAACCCAGTGTTGTAATCGGAACGTTCCTGGAATGCGTTCCGTTTAGGAGGGACGAAAGAACGCCGCCGTTCTGTTTTCTATCGGTGGAACGGGAACGCGGTACATTCTTACTGGAACAGAAAAAGGAAACGCGCTTCTATTTTCGTCCAGTGAGATCACTTTTATTTTATTTCTATGAGTGATATTTTAAAAGTACAAAAAACAATATCTTTAGAAAGAACAGGATCTCGTTAACTTTTTGGTCACTTATCTTAGAATTTATTATATGTGGTCCTCGCTTGGTACCAGTCGGCTCCAGTAGAAATAGTGGTCATTGATTCTTTCTTCAGTGTCTGAAACTGCGATACAAAAAGCGAAGCTTTAGTCGAAGGAAAAGACAGGAGAGACGTTTCAAACTCTTCTACTTCCTGTGCTTCCACGAATCCTCACACATCTAGAAATCTAAGGCCGACTACAGCCATCGCTGAACTTCCACAAAGATACCTACAGTTACAACAAGGGAACAGGTAACCAGACATCGAAAAACCTTGTGTCCCCAACATCGGTTACTTAAAAGCTACACAAAGGATAACCTTTATTCAATATCCCCTTGTCCCCCCCCCCTCCTCCTCTTTCAAACTGAACAACGAATCCAACCTTCACAAAGCACTTTTAGTCTTCAAGACTGACCTTCCAAAAGCCCTACCCTCTTCTTCACTTACTCGTCTTGCGGAGGACAGCAACATCGAGGAGCAACTGCTGTTAAGTCCGAACAAGGAACTCTGTTAGTAGGAAACGTATGAGGTTGCCGTGAAATGCTCATGGAGTGCGGTATAACAGTTCATTTGGCTCGTCTGAATCGCCCACCACAAACATGAATATGATTAAAAGCTGAGATTTTAAAAGTCGAATATATCAACAAATGAAACCCTGCTTGCGGTTGTTTTCTTCTCCAGATGCTCTTTCATCACCGAATTCAAATTGTTTGTATGTTCCCATTTGATAAAACAGAATAAAAAATACTTTTCTCGATCTAACAAAATATGGTAATCATCTAAACACAAATGTAACGTATATTTAACGATATATTTCGTTTTTTAACTGTAGCTGGAACGAGTTCCTTTTCCAGATATGGAACTTGTAACGAGAACGCGCTCCAAAAATCACAAAGAACGAGGAACCATCTTTCGTTCCTTTTCTTGAGGAACGTGTACAACACTGGTTTCAACGTTAACGTTTTCTGCTATTAAATATTTTCGCGTTCTCCAGCGGTGTGAGTCGTATCACATGTTACAAAAGTTTCAGGTGAAGCAGGTTGTGTGAAAATGCAAAGAATGTGGCGAGTTTTCTTTATTCCTTCTCAGTCACTGCTGGGGCTCTAATATAGACACTTGACCAAAAAGTTGACAATGAATTTGACTGCCGTGGTTGGCTGGCGCCAAGCTCAAACTCAGAACCCGTCAACCACGCCCGCGGAATTCCTCGCGGGCGTTTCCGTCAAGTGTAGACTTTATAGCCCCTGGAGTAAGCTTTGCAGCATCCATGTCCCACCATCAAACCCCGTGCAATCTGTAGGGAACAAGTTCTATTTACCAAAAAATGATCCTCTATTTACATCTCTGGTCTTTTTTTATAGTGCTGGCAGTAAAATGTTAAATTTTGAAACGCGGAGAGTCCCAAAGTTAGGGTATTCTTTTAGCCGCGTTTATTGTTATGTTGATACATTCATGAGGCATATCTGCGACGATACAAGTTTTACCCTCAACGGAATGTAAAAACTGGTACTTTCAAGAGAGCAGTTGCAACTACGTCAGTTTCGACAATGCCGTGTTCACACCTACAACAATTTCGCCGTCGCGTTTATTTTTATCTTTACTGAAGGTTTTGTGCTTTTTAGTTACCGATGTACAAACATTGCACACAGGCACGAATGTTCCCAGATATAAATTCAACGAAATAAACGACGACAGGTATCATTGAAATATAATTGCCACGTACTCAACGAATAAACATATCGGATCGTTTCTCCCATCTTACTTCCACCGTACAAAGTGTATTCCGCTTCACATGGGACAGTGAATATATCATATATTATTAAATAAAGGCTGAAACGCATTCAAACGATTTAGCGAGTGAAAAGTGACAGCGACGAGCAGTCAGCGAGGAGAGTCAGCGACGCGCGACGGCGATTTATCACGGTCGACCGTCACGGACAGCCCGGTTTTTGGATTTTCAGAAAACGTCGCTCATCAGCTTAGTCGCTTGCTCCCGTCGCTTTTTTCCTGCGGTTTGCTATCTCTGTCTCGCTATGACTGGCCGAGCGACAGCGAAGCGGGTCGCCGACGCTTGTCTCAGTTAAGCTGCCACAATCGCTTTTACATGCGGTTTATAGCTGCGCGTCTCTTACGCGTTAATTTGTTGTGGTGGTGGTGATCGACGCAGAATCTAAATGTCTCATTTCTTTTACAACAATGACAAGGCCAGAAGGCTGAATTACGCCATCCGACAGCATGTCCGCCTCATGAGTCACGATTGTTTTTCGTTTGGATGACAAACGCGGACTAACTTCGTTGTCGGATGAAAAAAACCATTACAAGCATAAAACTACCCTTTTTACTGCCTCTGTGAGCATTCAATTTGATAGTCTCATTCACACAGAACCTAAACGCACGTGTCTCCGACGTTATAATTCTCGAATGCATGTCTGGAGGTCACCCGCTGCATCGGGGATTTTATTGGTGTTTCACATGCAGGTTGCATCATTCAGCGGATACCTTCTCTTCTTATATCAAACATGCGAGCAAGTTCAGCGCTCAAAGTTGTCTTCTGCGAAATATGCGGCAGAATATGGATGCAGGTGAGTTGATGAATAACACTCAATGGAAGCGCAATTTAAATAACGCCGTCGGTTGAACCGCTCTTGCTGCACAGCTTTTAGAGTGAATAGCATGCAATATCTTTTCACACTTCCTCACAATTCTGGTCTGTTGGCTGGCGACACTTTTGGACCATACATATGGATTATATTTACAATGCATATAGGTGGGAGCCCATAGTATATTAGACCCTCTAGTTCAGAACTGTAGTCTTCTATTTCGTAACAGCAATAATCTTGTTCTAAGCCGCAGTCCACGTCGCTTTTATGTTTAAAAAAATCATTCCATAAAATGGCGCACTTTGCTAATTTAAAAGGTAAACGCACAATACAAAAAAGCGCTGGACAACGTTTATGATTAAAGATTTCTGAGCGACATCATTCCAGAACCACAACGTTGTAAACAAAAATCGGCTCGCCTTGTGAATTTCATACATGCTTATGAACTGTACCAATTTAACGACTATAGTAATAGCGGCTGAAAATGTCTCTAGACCTTCTTACTTTTAAAATATCCCAGTCACGGCACAACGTCGGCCGAAATTCCCCTTGTAATAGGCTGACGTCTCATCACCCGCCGTTTGCTCTCTTCGGCGGTTCTTTAAAAGCAGCAGATAGAGAAAGCTCCATGTATTACTCTTTAAAAAAGAAGGCGACTATTTCGGCCTTTATAAGTATTTTGAAGATTT
>JAZHYW010022049.1:0-37429 GCA_037355805.1 Ixodes ricinus
ATAAAACATCTGAAATCAGCACATACGAAACGGGATACATCGTCGAAACTAGTAGTGCATAACGTTTATAAAAGCCTGTAGCCAATGCGAGCGGCAAACAACGACTGTCTGATGACAGGGCTGTCTGTCACGGGCGCTAACTCCAGCGTCTGCTGAGCGTTGGTTTGAGCGCACGCGCCCGCTTGAGTCCCATGACTACGCTGGGCAGGCGACGGAAGCAACAGAAGCTCGGCAGATCCTTTGTCAAATTCGAAAGTGCGCGCAGCTTTCGCTTCTCCACGAGCGACTAGGGTTTGTATCCTGTTTTTTTTCCCCCGCATTTATCGAGTTTCCGGTACGAAAAAATACGGCATGTAAATCTTGACACTTCATAGCTCGATATACTCTGACCGGTGGTTGGGGCAGCGAAGAGCAGATATAATTCATGAATGCTCATTTCAACTGTAAATAAAATTTCTTTCTCTCCCTCAAACATTATCAAACTCCACAGCCTTTTCTTTTCTCATTCCGATGGAAGCAAGCTTCAAGAACTCGCGCGTTCTAGAAACGTGTTATGAAATGAGCACACAGCAGCATTTTGGATTTACAAGATTGTAAAAAAAAAAAAAATCCCGTGACGCGATTTTTTTTTTTTTGCACAGCCTTTTAATTTTTTTTTTTCCGTGCAAGCCGCGACCAGCGCAATACTGGTTCCTATGTCAAGATTCATGGATGCAGCGTTTGTCAAGATTCATGGATGCAGCGTTTATATTCCTAAGACTGAGTGGAGAAGAAAAATATGTAAGCGAGGTGTGTGTCAGTTGACGGCACTTAAAAAACAAATGGCATTGATAGCACATTCATTGTCAACAGCGCGTGGCCGAACCGTTTTTGGCATGAGCCGGTAACCGTTATTTTTTTTCCGGTTCAGTTCCGGTTCGGGTTCACCGCGATAACAATATAACGGTTCTATTCAGTTCCGGAAAAAATACCGGTTCGGTTCCGGTTTTCGGTTCGGTTCGGTTCCGGTTCGACACCCTGATATATATATACTGTATATAATCCCTAATGAAGATTGGCAGTATTTTAAAAATAAATAAATAAACGGGGCAGAATATGAACCCCATAGAAAATGTATGGGGGCTTATGAAAAAACGACTTTCCCCGCGAAATCTTGGCAGCGCCGCGACGGGACGCGTTATGGCAAGGGATCAGCGAAGAGTGGGAAACGCTCCGTGGACATCCCGAGACAGGGGCTGAACTGTATGAATTTATGCCACGACGTTGAGCGCAAATGATTGCCATCGACGGCAATTCCAGTGGACACTGATCGTTTCGCACTAATGCCAACACGTTTGGTAGACCCAGGCGATTTTCTTGTTATTTGTTCTTTATTTTATGCGGCCAGAGGACTCGCAATATATTTTTCTTCGTCGTCTTCTTGTCTTGTGTGCCTGCTTATTAATTACCTTCGCACATATCGGTATAACATCGTTCACAAACAGCTAACGTGAGAGGGTGAAGCTTCTAGAAGTAGACAGCGGCGTAGACTTTCCATTTTCCCGGAGAGCAGGCTGAGAAGTTCTCCGGGGAGGGGGGGGGGGTGGCTGCTGCGCTTTACCTCTTTTGCCAGAACTGGAGATTGAAGCTAACGAAAGCACGCTGGGACTTCATTTCCCATGTATTTTGTCAATAAAGGCAACGTGGGCGTTATTTTGTATACATGCCACTACTAGAAGCTCGTTACATGGCACGTAAACAGCGTCTCGGTAAGGATCATGGCCCGGGCTCGGGGGGGGCTCTGCCCCCGGGGGGGCACGAGCCCCTGCCCCCGAAGTTTACGCCTATGGAAGTAGATGCCCTGTTAGATACTGGTCTATAATAAAGCACCAAAGGGAGCGAAGCTTGCAGGAAGATCATGAAAGGGGAGATTCTGGTAAGCCTCAGAATGGCGTGCCCACGCAGCACTAGAGGCCCTGCTTCTACAGAGGCTCTGAAGAGGCAATGTCTCCTAGTGAAAGGTCGGCACGCCGTTCTGACGTTTTCCAGAAGCTCCCCTACGTTGCAGTTGTATTTCGATCTATCGATCAAACTGTCATATGCAGAGTTGCGTTTTATGAGGACCGCAGCGGCCGCTAACCGCAGTCCAGCCTTCCAGGCGCGCGACGCCGCGTGTAAGACGTCGCCGCGTCCTCCTTTTGCACCCTTTTTTTTTTGTTATCTTGTTGGAGCTGAAGGCGCAGGTGTTCGTCAGCTGGCCGTGGCTGGTGACACTTCACTATGCGGTAAACGTGGAAATCAGAGTTAGCTTCAACAAGAATGCAATTCTGCATGAAAAATCGGTTGTTGCTCTGCCCGAAGAAAAGTTCGACCTGAAATTAAGCCCCTCTATCCTGGGAAAAGTGGCGCCAATCTTTGAACTAGCCGCCGCGCACACTATTGGCCAGTCGTCACGTGACATCTGGCTTTCGGTTTTCGACTTCCGGTCGTCATGAATTTCCCAAGCTGTTGCTACGCCGCAGCTGACGGCGGCTGACGGGCTGCTGCGCCCGTAGAAAAGTCGACCGGAAAGCTTTGCAGTGTTCCCTCTGAAACGGAAAATGAACCTCGGAGGAAGATCTTGCTTCACCGAATCGGTCGAAAAGATTTCAACCCGACGGGAGCCGTAAAGTTATGCGAGGTAGGTGCTCTGTATATTCATTAGCATGCAAAACGACAGCTGTTTAGAGCGAGTTATGCATTCCATTCCACCGTAAACGCGAGCGATGTAATAGCGAGCACAACATTGCCAACTTGGCATGCACGGACGCTCGTGCCGTGGAAGTAAAGGCCCCTACGCACAGTTGCGTTTGAGAGCGTTTGACTGCGTTGCGTCGAAAAACGAAAGCGAGTCACCGGCACATCTGTGCTTCGTATGAAGCGTGGAATCCAATTCAAGGAATTGCTTGGCACGCGATAAAATAAGTATGGATGTCCTGCGTTCTCGCAGTCGCAAACGCAGTGAAACGCTCTCAAACGGAACTGTGCGTCGTAAGCGCGCCTGCTCCTGCTCGTGCTTGTGGCATCGGCGTCGCTCCCAATTACGGGTGGGTGCGGAGTACGCGCTCTCGTCAAGTGTTGCGTACGTGCTCGCGTACCATACTTTGTTTCGCACAGATAGCTTGCAACGCTGCCGCAGCTGCGGACCCGAGCATTGGGCTGCATCTATACTCCGTTTCAATATAAGTGCGAGCGCAGCCAGTGCGACAAGCAGGAGTATGTTTTCTCTGACGACGCTCTTACTGGACGAGCGTGTTTGCTCAGCCCGCTCAAAGTGCGTTCGCTCTCGTAGCGTCAATAGGGTCTCCTTCGCTCGTAGTCTTATTGAAACGACAAACGCAAGCAAATAAAACATTTGAGATCAACACCACACTCGCGCCAGCAGCTTTGACAGCGCGCAAACTTCACGTGCAGGTCTTTGGCAGGCTAACCTAGGATCTGCAGAAACGGGCGTTTGAGGTGGCGTTACACGATGTGCTCTCGACTAAAGTCCGATCTCTTCAATCTATTACAGGACCACTTCAGTATCGACCAATTCAAAACACTAATCATGCAAAACAAAGGAGAGCAAAAAATTGAGGAAAGATGCTCTCCCAAACATTTCTTTTTTCGTTACCTTCAACCATGAGAGTAAACCACCACTGCAAGGGAACTGGAAATGTAAATGGTATGTACAACATCTCACAAAATATATATATATTTTTCTTCAGTGAGACACGTTACATCAGTTTTATGATACAAATTCGATGCACAAACTGATGATTTTGGATGCCTCTTTTACAAAATGCAGTTCCATTTGTTTGTTTTGGTTGCCTCCCTAAAGTCCCCGAGGCACCCCCAGCAAAACCTGAATAGTACACCGCAAGGTAGTGCCCACAGTACTGAAACATCCCCAGGACAGACTGCTGCAGCAACCGCAGCTGCTCTTTAGTTTGGCTGTCCGATACTGTTTCGTGGTCGACCGAGGCCTATCTACCACTAGTGCCATCTCTGTCCATTCTAGGAGTGTGTGTCCTCCCGAGGGCCCCCAGCAAGGTCCAAGCGGAGCTTTTCCCTCAGTGCAATCTGCCGCAGTGACCACAGCTATTGGTGAGTTTGGCAGTCCGATACCATTTCCAGGTCAACTGAGGCTCACCTACCACTAGTGCCGTCTTTGTTGATTCTAGGCGAGTGTGTCCTCCTGAGGCCCCCCAGCAAGTTCCAAGCGGTGGTGTACCGAACCTAACTTTCCCAGCTTCCTCACAGCAGCCTGGTTCGGCAACCCCCCTCCCCAGCTGCTGGTGAGTTTAGCACAATGATACTGTTTCCAGGTCGACCGAGGCACACCTACAACGACTGTTGTCTCTGTTCATTTATTCATTCTAGAAGTGTGTGCCGTCCCATGGCTGCCCGAGCAAGGTCTGAGCAGCGCCCTACAGGCCCTTGCTTCTCCAGCTTGTCCTGGACAGATTGCCGCAGCAACAGCTGATGAGTTTTCATTTTCGACTGCTGTTTATTTCCTGGCAGAGTGCAGACAGTTACACACTGTTACTTACATCCGATCTAATTGTCTCACTGTTAGCCACTTAACAAGACTAAAGTAATAATCTTTTTTCTTCTTTTTCAGGCACAGTGTTTACACTTGGTATCAGGCAGTATCATTGAATGCCAGTTTTTCTGGTGTACTGATGAATAACAAAGAGCTACAAAGAACTATATTCAATGCAGATAAAACTGATATTGGCGCAATGACAGGAGTATCAGTTGCAACGTGAAGAGAACAATTTACGATTTGGACTTAAGCGCTTTCTCGTTGCAGATCAACTTAAGTGTCTCGAAAAGTCCACTATGAAGGAGACTGCATGGAGTAAAGGGATCCTCGAGAAAGTTTTTAAGATTCATCTTTCTTGTGTTTCCCATGGTTTCAATGTGGTACTGGGGAATTGGGGTAGCTTTTGCCTGTAGAATGCACACTTCATTGGCATCTACAGGACTTCAAGTTTGTGTCAGACATAATGCACAAGCTGATGGATTCTTTAGCATACAAGGTGAGCCAAACTTGCAGCATATAACACACTCGTGCATCCTTATCTTAAGTATGCATCTGAAGTCGGATACCTGCAGACCCGTCTCATCAAGCAGCTCGATGTTTAATTCCATGTGGTTTGTACAATTTATTGTCTACAGGTGTACCGTACCAGTAACAGCATTAGAAGGTGTAAGGGCTTTAGAAGTATTTTATGATATGTAAAAGTGACTGCACCTGTCAGTAAAGCTACCTGCACATTTGTGAAGTGTTAAGAAAGCATTTTGATTGTGTATATATGGTGTGTCTCCGTGTCATTTATCTTTTTTCATTCTGTGATCTCTTTGTTATGTACTCAGCATGTGTTCTACTTGTAGTGAATGCTCCTGCCGTGGCCTTTTACTTGGCTGGCAGTTTTGTGAAATAAATAAAATTGTGACTTTGATTTTGTTCTTTTTAACATCATCTGTGCTTGTGTATTTTCATGGAGATTTTGATCTCGCATTCACTTATTTTGCATTGTTCTCTGGGTGTGATTTGAATTATTTTTGCCTCATTTCCTTTTACTGAAATAACCAGCAATTGCTTGACTCGAGAACTAGGTGCTGAAACCGAGCGCTAGTTTCCAAGTCTGCACCAGGACGCCGGCCCAGGAGTCTAAACGCAGCGTAAATCGTAATTAAACCTGGATTTTTTTAGTATGAACGAATAACAGAAAGATACAGACACTTGATAAAATTACGGAGTAACAAAACTAAACGAAAACGGAGTTTTCATTTCTAAAAACGGTTTCATCAAATAAAATAACGAAAATAGTATTTATTATACGCTCGGAAAAGTAGCGGCACCGCGTAGCCCCGTAGCGAAAGGCCCGCGGTGTCGCAAATTTTTACAGCATGCACAGAAATACGTAGCGATTTTTATCATTACTAGTACTGCAGGCAGCTTAAAAGTGCTAGCTTAGCGTCAACCACATCAACATTCCCCGATTAGAAAGAAAATAGTATCTTGCTTTCTAGGCCGCCAAATTGTTTTTAGCGCCCGTAGGCCAAATCCTCCCGAAAGCTCGCCAAGGACACGTATTAAAAAGTAGTCAATCATTTGAAATCGTGGAGAATAAAATTTCAATTTGGCGGTTTTATATGATGATTAAAAACGACTTGCAATTCCTGTGAAGCCGAACACTCACGAGACACTGACCTAATGCAACTCGGTAGGGACGATTATCCAAAGCACTTTCGGGATGCACGGTTGGACGAACAGATCTAGAGTGGCTTCAGGACGGTCGGATGCGAATGCGGGCTCTAAATGAGGTCATTGCCACACTTGTATGACAAGAAAAGTCCACACGATCGGCAACTCGCCCGCTCCAGCTGTAAAGCCGAACACTCACGAGACTGACCTAATGCAACTCGGTAGGGACGATTATCCAAAGCACTTTCGGGATCCACGGTTGGACGAACAGATCTGGAGCGGCTTCAGGACGGTCGGATACGAATGCAGGCTCTAAATGAGGTCATTATTGCCACACTTATATGACGAGAAAAATCCACACGATCGGCCACTCGCCCGCTCCAGCTGTGAAGCCGAACACTCGCAAGACACTGACCTAATGCAACTCGGTAGGGACGATTATCCAAAGCACTTTTGGGAACCGCGGTTGGACGAACAGATCTAGAGCGGCTTCAGGACGGTCCGATACGAATGCGGGATCTAAATGAGGTCATTGTCACACTTGTCTGACGAGAAAAGTCCACACGATCGGCATCTCGACCGCTTCAGCTGACCGAGACGTCGAGACGCTTGGGAAATTCCAGAGGGCGCCTCCGTCGCAAACCGGAAGTTAGAGGTGGGGTAAGGAGGGTTTTTAGAGGAGAAGGAAAGAGAATGCGCCACTTTTCCCAGATACAGGGACTTTAGAAACGTTTATCCTGACGAGCGACCCGCGCGGCGGCGGCAAAGGGGGGAGGTGGGGGAGTGCGATGGGGGGCATGCACGCGAGCTATGTCACAAAGCGCGGCGGCTGAGGCGGCTGAGAGCAGACGCGCAGAATGACAGCCAGCGAAGCGCTAACTTCCGACCCTGGCGCAAACTCAGGAGTGCGTCAGAAGAAGCGAGCGCAAGAGACGGGAGTTGCGAGCCGAAAGGCGCGCATGCGCAAGCGCGGCTCCTTAATGCGGCGGCGCGGCGATGCATTTCGGCACGCGCTCCCGCGCCCCGCAAACTTTTACTCCCGACTGTAGAGTAGACACAGCTCTAGTCTTTACTCGCATGTGTGCTGTAAATATGACATCACTCCCAACATTTCTTTTGAGTTTACAAAACATGACAAAATAATGAAGAATTATTTATACCTGAAATGTTAATCAGATAATGAAAAATATTGGTACAAGTATGTGGCTAGGACACAGGTCTGCATAGAAGTTTGCATACCTGCATAAGCTTAGCTTAAATGCAATCCCAGATTTCAACGAAGCATCCTGTATACAGGTTGTCCAAAGCGCCATTTTTACTTCAACTCTCTTTACATTAAAAAACGTGAAAGCATTCATAAGTTTAATTTTAACCCGATTCCAAAAATATTGAACTTTGGGCTGAGTTGGAGCAGTATGTCAAACAAAATCGAGAAGCATGGTGTTAAACCAAATTTATTTATTTATGAAAAACAACACCAGATGAAGTTTTAACACATTTATACATAAGCAAATATTCCACAATTTGCATATAAATGAAACATTCAATATGAAAATGAAAGACACAGATGACAAATGACTGAACAATGACATTGAGAGCTGGGAGAGTCCACTACGTGATGACTTGTAGTCCAAGTCCCACTGAGTGACAAACAGTAACTGACACCAACCAACACTCAAGCACGCACAGCATACACGCAAAGGTATCTCCGACAGGCTTGCAACCGCCTGTGCTTACTTCACGAACACCGAAGATACCTTTGCATCCACGCTGCACCATGCTAGAAGTTGGTCGGTGCTGCCTGCTGCTGTTTGTCGCTCAAATGACACTAGGGCATTAAGGATCAGGTGTTGCCAATTTAGCGGTTTCCCGCTAAACTTAGCGGTTTTTGGTTCTATTTAGAGGGTTAAATTATTGCTTGGAGGGCGGCGGGAGTTTTAGCCGGTTTATGTAATCTTGGCGTTTTTTTAAAGATATAGAAGTTATATATCGATTTACTATCAACTATGCATTTGTCATGTCCATAATCAGTCACAGTCGTTTTTGCTTACTCTCTATAATGATCTGGTTTGTGAGAGTAACGCCTGTGACGTCATCAGAACATTAAGGCGTTGGATATCGGAACATGCCTCCCTGTTTTGTGCGCGCACGTTTGAACAGCATCAATGTTCAAATGTTCCTTTGACGTTTTTGTCACTGCTTAGCGAAATGGGCCCAATGAAGTACGCTCAAAAGTTTAGAAAAGACTGGCTACAAGACCCCAAACTTAGAGACTGGCCTCTGGAGGTTCCTGGTGATAGCAGACGAGCCAAGTTCCGCTATTGCAGAAGAGAACTATCTGCGAAGCACGTGGATTTGGTCGTGCACGCTGCAACGAAGAAGCATGTTTCAGCCGCTGCACCTTTCTCCTCTGGCAGGCAGACGACTCTACGGGTTGAACGGAAGTCTTACCAGTCACGCACTGCTGAAGGGTCCCTTACCATGTTCGTATGCGCTCACTCCGCAATTTTGTCTTCGGATCACATGGGTGAACTGTGCCGTAATCAGTTTCGGGACAGCGAAGGGGCTAAGCACCTCCAGCTTCATCGGTCGAACTGCAGTGTATTAATTGAGAACGTCCTCTGTCCTTACTTTGCTGATGAATTGCTTTCCGACCTAGGATCTGGAAGCTACAGCCTGATCCTAGACGAATCAACGGACATATCGGTGACCAAGCTGTTGGGCATCGTTATCGTCTACTACAGCGAGAAGGCTGGCAAGGTGGTCTATACCTTGTTTCACCCACTGAAAGCTTCAGTGCTGCAGTGGTGTAGCCAGTTCGCATCGATCTGCAGAGGATGGTGGGAATAGGAACGGACAGTGCAAGTGTGATGGTCGGAGCCAACAATGGTGTGTATCAGACGCTTAAGGCGGAAGTTCCCAACCTCCTTTTGTTGAGGTGCATCTGTCATTCGCTGCATTTGGCAGTTTCAAGTGCCGTGGCCGAAGCTACTCCGAGAAATCTCAAATTTTTGGTGAGTGAGATCTACAACTGGTTCATTCGGTCGCCATCAAGGCAGCAGTCCTACCGCGATCTCTACCGAGCCCTGTACGATGGACATGATCCGCTCAAGATAGTACAGTCCTGCCCAACCAGGTGGCTACCCATCGAAACAGCAGTCCGAAGAGTCCTCGACCAGTGGAAGGCACTGAAGTCACATTTCGGAGAAGCAAGAATGTCTGAAAGTGCTACACTGCAGAACTCCTGCATTCCATGATGCGCGACCCGACAAACTTGGCCTACCTCGTTTTTGAGAAGCCTATTCTTCCGGACGTGCAAAAGGTGGACAAGGCGTTTGAGTCTACATCGGCTGATAGTCTGAAGCTGCTAAGCGATCTAACACTGCTAACTAAAGGCCTGACGAAGAAGCTTGTTCTGCCCACGTGTCGAGTAGACCCACTGAGTGCAAGCGTCGACGCCTACAATGATCCGAGAGCCAACCTCGGTTATGAAGTTGAAAGGACGCTATAAGGCCTGAGGAAAACGGGCTTCTCTGAAGAGTCGGAACGAGTGTTAAGAGAACGATGCATCGCTTTCCTGTACCACCTCGTGTGGCAGCTCCAGCAGGGGCTACCAGACAACGTTCGGACACCGAGGCAGGTTTCCTTGCTGTCAGTTGGGAACGCACTGTGCGCTGTGAAGTAGTCGCTGGTGCCCCTAAAGGAACTAATGGAGTTGCCACAAGAAAAAATTGCAGCGATCGAACTTCGCTGGGACAAACTCACTTTTGTTCGCTGGAACAAGCTTTACAAAACTGTCGCCTTCTGGGACAAGGTCAAAAAGTACAGAGATGCCTCCAACAGAAACCTTTTTCTTGACCTTGCTGATTTTCTTTGGCGACACTTGTACTTCCTTGGTCGAACGCGGAGGATGAGCGGCTGTTCAGCCAGATGAACATCGTGAAATCCAAGCGGAAAAACAGGATGTCTACGGAGATGACCACTGCCATTTTGACGGTTAGGGCTGGCCTCCGGAGAGAATAAATGTTGTTCTATACTTCGTTTCAGCTTGGGTCCAGACGCAGCCGATGCTACAAGCGCGAGCTCCGGGCTTCCAGCGTCCCTGCCAAGCACGCGCGCTCGTGCAATGCAAGCACTATTCAGGGCCACACGCTCGCGCTCGTATACATCGGCTGCGTCTGGACCCAAGCTGAAACGAAGTATAGCTATGAACTCCCATCGGATGTTGTAAAAACAATCGGCACCATGGAGGCTTACCTTGGTAAAGGCGGCGGTGACACACCAGGAACCAGTGGCACTTGCGATAAACAGTACCAAGATGACGATGAAGCAGACGATATCGTTTTTGTAAACGAAGGGTCGTGGCGTCACAGATTTCTAGTCAAAGCAAAGGGAAAGCTTCTTTTCAGATGACATAGATAAGATTTATAGTGTTATTATACCTTTGGGCAAGAATTAAAGCAAAAACCAATGTTAAAAAGTCATTTTTGCGTTGTGTTTTGGACTTAGCGAGTTTTTTGCGGTTTTCGGGATTTTGATTGTGGGTTTTCAATTTTTGAATGGGCAACACTAGATAAAGGTGTCAAACATGCGCAGACTTCCTCGCACGGTGTCAAGACCAAGTGCCAAGGTCACAACACAAGCAACAGGCAGTAAACAAGCTAAGATCTGTCGGTGCGAAAAGGAAAAGAAATCTTACAAAATGTGCAGCACCCTCTGTGACATCGAAATGAATGCTGCGAACTGGATGTACACCCGAGAGCGATATGAAGGTGAACAGTCCTCTTCTTGTTTTTGACGCTCCCGCAAGTTTTGAAACAAGCTCTGTTCCAGAAGAGGGCTAGAACGCAAAGTTTAGACCCTTGGCCACGTACCTTTTGAGACGTTGGGAGTGTATAGTGTTATATGTGTCGCAGTGCTCGTGCCATGACGTGCAGCGTGCGCGCGAGAGTATCGCGTGAACTGACTGACTGACTGCCTACCCGAGCGACAGCATGCAGCCATGTTCCAACCGGGCTGATTTCTGTAACCCGTTTTTCTTGTAAATACACCACATTTATTGGCGACGAGAGGATGGGATTGTCGCAAAGAATTCCTGCTGCCATCGGGTCGACGGGTTGGACCATCGTCTGACTGCTGTGGGCTTGACTTGAGCCAAGGATTGTCCAGCCTCGGAATCCTGGCGCGGCCATCAAGCGGCAACCCCTCAGCGAGGACCATGAGTCGCATCGGGCACATCGAGTCTTTCGACGATACGACGAGCGACTGGCGCTCCTACGAAGAAAGACTGGCGTCATACCTCCTGGTAAACGAGGTTCCCGAAGGTAAGAAGGTTCATGCCTTCTTGAGTCTCATCGGTCCGAAGACGTACGCTTTGTTGAAGTCGCTCACGGCCCCGCAGTCACCGTCCGAGAAGTCGTTTACCGCGTTACTCAAGCTTCTGGGCGATCATCTTGCGCCGCAGCCATCCGTCATAGCGGAAAGGGCGAAGTTCTACAAGCGTTCGCAAGAAGAAAGCGAGTCCATCGCCGAATTTGTAGCGGTACTTCGAGATCTAGCACAGAGCTGCGATTTTGGAGGCTTTCTTGATGAGGCGCTCCGCGACCGTTTTGTGTGCGGCCTTCGCCGAGAAGATGTACAGCGCGTCCTCTTCACAGAAGACAAAAAGCTGACTTTCCAGAAGGCGGTAGAGAGGGCTCTTGCGATGGAAATAGCAACTAAAAGTGCAGCGTTAACGCACACCAGCGGTGCATCGGTCCCTGACGTCCACAAGGTTCGGGTCGACCACAAAGCCCGGATCGACAAGCAAGTACCAGAGCTGTCCAGTTGTTTCCGTTGTGGCTCGACCAACCATCGTAGTGATGCGTGCCCCCACGTCGGTGACACATGTTTCAAGTGCAACCGGAAAGGGCACATTCAACGCGCCTGCCGTTCGGGTAACAAGAAGCCGACAAAATCGAAACGACAAAAGCAGGTGAAAACACTGACCTCCGTTCACGACGCGGTATCTCTGCAAGCGGTCAGGGCTACGGGCTTGGAACCGATCACCGTACCCATAAACGTTGACGGTGTGAAGCTTACAATGGAACTTGACACAGGCGCAGCTGTGTCCGTTGTCTCCTTGACTGAATTTCGGAAGCTGTTCCCAAGAAAGCAGCTACGGCCAACAACGCTGACACTTCGCACGTATACAGGAGACTTTGTGAAGCCGAAGGGTCTGGCCTTGGTCTTTGTGCAACACAACGACCAAAGTAAGGAGCTTCCACTGTACGTCGTGGAAACCAAGGGACCGGCATTGCTTGGCAGAGAATGGCTGCGAGAATTTCGGCTAGACTGGAAGAACCTGGTCCGTGTCAACAGGCTCGACACGTCGGAGAGTCTAAAACAGAAGTTAGACGCCTTGTTGGAGAGCCACAGCGACCTGTTCAAAGATGAGCTTGGCACCATTTCTGGAGAACAAGCCGAACTTTTTCTTCGTGAAGGTTCACAGCCGAAGTTTCTGAAGGCTAGAAGCATTCCATTCGCACTGCAAGCAGCAGTCGAGTCAGAATTGGCAAAAATGGAAAAGTTGGGAGTCATCACGCCCGTGGCTACCAGCGAGTATGCGACACCCCTTGTGCCTGTAGTAAAGAAGGATGGCAGTATCCGCCTCTGCGGAGATTTCAAGGCTACGCTCAATCCCTGCCTCGAGGTGGACAGGTACCCCATACCACGTATTGATGAGCTGTTGGCGGCCTTAGCTGGCGGACAAGAATTCTCAAAGATCGACCTCAGCAGGGCTTACCAACAGGTGGTTATGGCGGACAATTCAAAGAAGTTGCTAACGCTGAACACGCACAAAGGGCTGTACGCCATGAACCGTCTTGCTTTTGGCATCTCATCAGCACCAGGCATCTTTCAGAGAATAATGGACAATATGCTGAAGGGCCTGAAGGGTGTCAGCTGCTATCTCGATGACATCCTGATCACAGGAAAGTCGAAGCAAGAACACCTCAGCAATCTCGAAGCTGTCTTGTCGAGATTACAAGAACGTGGTGTGCGAGTGCGGCGTGACAAGTGCTCGTTTTTTCAGCACGAACTACGTTATCTAGGCCACGTCATCAACGCCGAAGGTGTTTGCGCATCCCCTGAGAAAGTGTCGGCGCTACTGAATGCTCCTGCTCCGAAAAACAAGCAGCAACTGCAGTCGTTCCTTGGGATGGTGAACTACTACGGAAAGTTCGTTCCGCAACTTTCCACGCTGGCACACCCCTTGTACAAGCTGTTGAGACAAGGAGAAGAATGGACGTGGGACGAAGTTTGCCAGTCCACTTTTCAGAAAATCAAAGCTGCGATGACTTCCCCACCGATCTTAGTTCATTATGATCCCAAAAGACCCCTGCAGCTCGCCTGCGACGCATCGCAATACGGCATAGGCGCCGTTCTTTCTCAAGTTTCTCCGGACGGAAAGGTTCAACCTGTGGCTTACGCGTCTCGTACCTTATCGGAGGCTGAAAAGAACTACAGTCAGATTGAGAAAGAAGCACTGGCCCTGGTCTTTGGAGTTAAAAAGTTCCACGTGTATATTTACGGCCGTTTCTTCACCTTGATTACAGACCACAAGCCTTTGCAAACCATTTTCGGCCCGAAAACAGGCATTCCAGCAATGGCTGCTGCACGGATGCAGCGCTGGGCAGTGACGCTGTCTACGTACAGCTACTCGCTCCAGTTCAAGAAATCAAGTGACAACGCTGAAGCAGACTGCTTGTCAAGATTGCCACTTGACATTGTGGCAGATGAATCTACCGAAGGAAACGAAACTTTTTATTCACTGCGTCTAGATTCGCTACCTGTCACCAGCCGTGACATTGCTCGTGCCACACGCCACGATCCTTTGTTGAGCAAAGTACTCGACTTGACAAGCGTGGGCTGGCCATCGTCCATCACTGACAAGGAAATTAAGCCTTTCTTTGACAGACGTCTGGAGCTCACTGTGCATCAAGGGTGTCTGATGTATGGCATGAGGGTAGTCGTACCACCAAAACTGCGTACTCTCCTGCTTGAGGAGATACATCAGGGTCATCCAGGTATTGTCAGAAGCAAGGAACTAGCCAGGAGCTACATCTGGTGGCCTTCAATTGACAATGACCTGGAAGAGCAAGTGAAAGCATGTCAAGAATGCTATCAACAGCGGAACGAGCCAGTCCCCGCACCCCTCCACCCTTGGGCATGGCCGACATCGCCCTGGCAAAGGGTGCACTTGGATTTCGCGGGTCCAGTCAAAGGGAAGATGTTTTTGGTCGCCGTAGATGCACACTCAAAGTGGCCCGAGGTCTATGTGATGGACAAGACCACATCACAACATACGATCCAACGTCTTCAGGACTTGTTTTGTCGTTTTGGCGTACCCGAGACCATTGTTACAGACAACGGTCCCCAGTTCGTCTCAACAGAATTCAAGACTTTTATTAAGAATCTAGGAGGTCGTCACATCTTGAGCGCGGCCTATCATCCGAGTACTAATGGCCTCGCGGAGAGGTTTGTTCAGACATTGAAGTCTGCTCTCCGAAAAGGACGATCGCAAGACTCCCTGGAGTTGACAGTACAAACGTTTCTTCTGACGTACCGCAATACCCCTCACACGACGACAAAAGAAACACCTGCTAGTTTGTTCTTAGGCAGAAGACTTCGCACAAGACTCGATGCCATCAAGCCTTCCGTTGGGGGAAGAGTAGGACATCAACAGTTCGTCCAGACCTCGCAGCGAAAGGGACGAACAAGGATTTTTAGTGTGAACGACAATGTTCTCGTGAGGAACTATAGAGGCTCCGAGAAGTGGGTTCCCGGCAGGATTCTGAAGCAATCTGGCCCAGTGTCGTTCCAGGTTCGAGTCACAACGGCTCGGGGCACGTATATCTGGCGCCGTCACCAAGACCAGATGCTTCATCATCATGAAAACTCGATGCAAGGCACACCGGACGGATTCCTGCCCGACCTGAGGGATCCAGAGAACTGCGTCGACGAGCCTGTGGTCAGTGAGTTTGCAACCACCCCACAGACGGCAACCGCCAATCCCGCTGCGCAACAGCGCTACCCCACAAGACATCGTCGTCCTCCAGACAGATACGACGCATAACGTTTTCGGCATTGTGTGCAGTGCTGTTTTTCCTTTGGTTTCTTCAATAGACCTATTGCTGTCTTACCCAAGCATCAAGGAGAATGCAGGGATTGGTGTTCCACGCGCCACACGTGCTGGCCTCAGCAGTAGCAACTTTTCCAAAGCAAAACCTAAAACAAATGGCATCTTGCACGCGCGTTCGTCAATGCTTTCTTTTGGTTATTTACTTCGAATCTTTTATACAGGAAAGGCGTGCGCGTGTGGCGCGTGGAACACCAATCCCTGCATTCTCCTTGATGCTTGGGTAAGACAGCAAATGGTCTATTACGCCGGGGGAAACGTTATATGTGTCGCAGTGCTCGTGCCATGACGTGTAGCGTGCGCGCGAGACTATCGCGTGAAGTGCTTGACTGACTGCCTACCCGAGCGACAGCATGCAGCCGTGTTCCAACCGGGCTGATTTCTGTAACCCTTTTTCTTGTAAATACACCACAAATATAGCTTTAGGGAGCCGTAAAACAGGCAAGAACTTGCTCACACTAAGCAAGTTTTTAGAGCTTCTGGCATTTTATTTGAAGTCGACGTTTGCGACCTGGAATGACAATGTGTTTATCCAAAAGAATGGTGTCTGTATAGGGTCGTGCATAGCTCCTGTGCTGAGCGAAATTTATCTCGCGTTTTATAATAGAGTCCTTTTTACAAAACTTGAAGGTTCTAAGGTTGCAAGAATTTTTAGGTTTGTGGATGATTATTTGGTTTTATTAGGTTGTGACAAAGAGGCCTTCGGAGCAGAGGTTTCGTCTGTTTTAACTACTTTCAGCGATAGGCTTAAACCGCTCATTTTGACGGATGATCGAGCTGCCTATAAATAGCTCCATTAGGTTTTTAGACCTCCGTCTTTACTTTTGTGATGCTCACACGTGTTGGGGATATGAACCACGAAGCAATAAACCACTTCTGCCGTTCACCTCAGCGCACTCTAAACTTGTAAAACGAGGGATAGTTAACCTGTGTTTTCAAAATGCTCTGGACAAGTCGTGCTCGCACCAGGTTGATATAAGTTTTAATGAACAAGCTTCTAGACTCCGGACTGCTGGCTATCCGGTGTACCTATTAACTGCAGTGGCTGAGACCTTACTAAAGAAAAGGCGTAGTAACTCCACCCTGAAGGCTAGACAAGTGAACAAAAACGTCACCGTTGTACCGTATCTTCATGGTATCTCACATAACCTGAAAAAAGTGGGAAGTAGAGTAGGTGTTGAGGTTGTGTTTTCGGCACCTAATAAGTTGGCAGGGCTTTGCAGAAAAGTAAATTCAGATGTTAACAACAAGATCGTGTGCACTAAAAAACACCAAAATCAGTTCGTTTCTTGTGTGCAAGGAGTGGTCTATTCCATTCCTTTATCTTGCGGCCGTCGTTATATAGGACAAACGGGAAGATGCTTAAACGATCGACTCAGAGAACATCGATACAACGTTTTTAAAGTCGTGTCAGGGCACTTAGGCGTGCACTGCAGAGATTGCGGGTGCATTCCTGCCTTCGAGGGATGCCAAGTGGTTTTTAAAAATAAGGACAGAGTGACGCGGGAAATAATAGAAGCACGTGATATTGCGCGACTGGGTCCTGATTGTGTTAGTGCCCCGTCACTCGTACTTTCGGATAAGGAGCGGCAGTTCTTAGAACGATGAGGGCAAAGCAGTGACAGTGTTGTATTGAAAACGTGACATGTTATATATCTTTTGTGTTTTTTCCTTGATTTTTTGGGGTGGCATGTTTGCTATTTATAACAGACGCCTAAACGAATAAATCTTCAGTTGAAAGTCAGCGCTGTGTCCTGTGGTTTCTTCTACTTCGTCCTTGTCTTTGCGCTGTTTTGCTTTTATCATGTCTACTATGCAAACTAGCCCAAACTTCTACGTTAATCCCCATTCTGAGCGACGGGCAATGGGTGTGGCAAAAGCGATTTCGTCACTTACAGCTCCCATCACGTAATCTGCCGTATTTTATGGCCCTCGCCAAGGCTATCCCTTCAGATGTAGGTTTCAGGGAGCTGCAAGGCTGCGCCCTCGCCGTCACCGAATTTGAGCTGTCGAAGTTGTTTGGCTGTAGCCTGTGGCAAAGTAAACCCATACTTGAGAGCTGCGATGCATCCCCACACCCATTGAAGGTATGTACGTTTCATAGATATTCTCGGTTAATCAGGTAACGAGCTCAAAGCACATGCTCAAAGCACATGCAAAAAGCCGGCTTATCACGCTCAAACCTGCCTCCAATTAAGATCGATGGGAAAGAGAACTATGCACCAGGCGCGGGCATCTTGTAGCGGGTTTCTGTTTTCGTACAGCGGGCAAATATTATTGGAGAACTTTAGTAGACTATGTTTTCGGGGCACGCTATATTTAGCGGGAGCTTGCGCTGCCACTTCGGTCCATTCTCTGAAGCGCGCCTGAAATGGTAGCGGGCCTTTGAAAACAATTTACTAAAATGCACTGTTGTGTGCCTAACTCGCATAACATGATGGCCAGCAAAATGTATGAAATTCATACTTACACATTCCAACAACCACCTGAGCTGAGAAGGTATCAAGGGTAGACGTCAATATTAGAAAGTTTTAGTGGGTCGTTTTTAGCACTTCGATAACCGTACGGTCCGTATCCCACAACGATATGTAAGCTAGACTCGCTGTGAACATCCTTTATTAGAGAGTTTTAGTAGACCGTGTTTCCCCCTCCGCTCCGAAGAAACCGCCACTGCGCCTGCGCGCCGATGGCCTTGATGTAGAGTTCCGGGTAGCGGGGGGGGGGGGGCGGCTTAGCGGAGGGGGAAACACGGGTCTACTAAAACTCGCTATTGAGTGCGGCTATCGGAGCGGAAAACAGGATATTAAACCCCTTATTGGCGAGTTTAGCGCGTCGTGTTATGGTTTAACGTTGCTTGTATTGGTACTATAGCACGGGGCGCCACTTCAAAGTATTTGTGGAATCTAAAAAAAAAAAATCTAGAGCAAAAACAGATTTTTTTTAATGTGACGCAGAATTGTCATTTAACATTGTAAAACATTTTAGGTACCCTGCGCCAAGAAGTTAGCACGAACAAACTATCGCCGGTTTTTCCCCCTTTTTTTCTTCTTAGAAGTGAATGATGCTTAGAAAAATGTTAATGCGAGTATCCAACCTAAGCGGTAGATTTTAGTGCGAGCCAACACAGTGCTGGGGAAAATAGCAAAAAGCGTCGATGTCGTGTTCGCGCTAGCAGTGTCGCGTAATGTACGCCTAGCGCAACGCAATCAACGCAAACGGAGTAAATCAATAAATTTAGTGGCCAAAAAAAGTGTGGAGTTCTTTTATAGTTGAAAAGTTGTTATTTTTATACAAGCGATTCGGTAAAGAGTGCTTCCATTGGGCACCAACTTACGAGGCATCAATTTGTTCTTGTACACTAAGTTCTGCATGGCCTTGCGTAAAAATTAAGAAGACCAGTTCATTGCTTGAACATTTGAACAAGGCCTTTCTTACGCCAAATAGACATTTTGCGAGTACTCGCTATAACTGGTGGTTCATAAAATAATCTACGCCGCTTATTTGGAGGAAAGGAAGTGGTGGTGACGGGAGGGGGAATTGCATACAAAAGACGACTCAGGGAACCTCGAACTTCGTAAATATTTCGCTCAACCTACAATCTTGAGTTAATTAAATCACTTTTGCTTTGTCTGTTTCAGAACCTTTAACAGTCGCGCTAAAGGCCAAGATAAGCGAAAAGTCAGATGCCCCTGTTTACTTAAGCAAGATGCGTATACGAGATGGAACTGAAAAAGCATACGTGTGTAACCGTACAATCTCCAACGAAGCCTGAACCTAACTTTTTTCTGAAACCACGGAGATGACTGCTTTTGACGACTTCATAAAGCAAGCTAAAGCAGTTAATAAGTGTGACTCATTGTCAACTGTGATAATCAAGGCGCTGCGACGATTTCTTGAAATATGAGATTCAGAAGAACGATCGTCGAATGCTGTGTGCAACACGTCGAAGCAGCTGCATCAAGAAGCGGTATCGCGCGCGCGATGACGCCTGACTCTGTAGGGGATCCATACCTGGTTGTCTGTGACAGCGCCGCGCTATGTAAAGTCATTCAGACTGTAGAGAAGTACAGTGCAAGGAAAGTGTTATATTGGAGAAAGTGACACCCTGGAGTTTCGCATCACGAATAGATTGCAAGTGTATTCGCCATTCACTGGTGCTCAACACAAGCACAGTTGTCGATTCCCTCCGGGTTGTCGTATGTTTGCTGACGGTGCCGTATGCCTCCTCTGGAGTTCTGGCGAGCAGTTTAAAAAATGTTGCAATTTCAGTAAATTGCTGTACTCCCCTCGCACTGCGGTGAAATTGCTTCAAGATATCGAACGGGCTGTAGACTTGCTCAAACTTGAAAGCCTGGCAGCCACGCAAGAGGGTGAATCAAGGGCCACCGAGAAACATGACCCCACCTCGACAGCAGTAAGTGTCAAGACTGATGCTCGACACGCTTGCCGGAAGAACTCGACTCACACAATGTCGTGGCGCTCAGTCAAATGGCCCAGAAAGTTGTAGGAATTGTTCACGTAAACAAGAAGGATGAAATATCTTCCCGAAAGCACGAAGCGTACGGTACCAAAAAGCTGTACGAGTACTTCGACTCTAAAAACATCTTCGTGGTATGTCATGCACATGACCGCAACAACGGAGTCAACAAAATGAGCTGAGAAAAGAACGGGCCATCCAACTCCAACGACCGCTGGCAGGCTGCGAAGAGCCTCAAGAAAGGATTTCTTGCGATTTCATCTGGATCAAAGAGGAACAAGGGCAAGACATGGCACGTGGAGCTGTCTGACCAGTGTCAAGCGGTTCGTAACCACACATACTATGCTATGGCCGCTTGTGAGGGGGATCCAACCAAGCTAAGATATATTTTTTCATAAACTGCGTAAATCATTTCGAAGGTAAACACGAAAAATGCAGCGAGGAATCAAGTCGCAAAGAAAATGGACATGTCCCGACAACGCTGCCCGTGAAAGACCCGCTAGCGTTGGAACTTGTAACCTCTACTTCTTCTTTACGTTAACGATATAATAAACATCCCAAAAACTCCTGACATAACTTCATACGCAGATAACACGAATGTATTTTTCACCGGTAATTGCTTATATACTTCAGAGACACAGACAAACACTTGGTTGGACCAACTTTACTTGTGGTTAGCTGCAAATCAGAACTAAATACGTCGAAAACTAAGTATATCATTTTTAGAGCAAAAAACAAACCCATTACTAACACAATTGATATATCCTTTCAAAACTCTATTATTGAACGCGTAGAATCTTATAAATTTCTTGGTGTTCGTTTCCACGAAAATTTGTATTGGACTGCCGAAGTAAACGATCTCCGAAAGGAGATTTCTAGATCCATTGGTTTACTTTTTAGGTGCAGACAACTTCTTCCAAACTGGTTAAAACGACAAATCTATATATCTATGATTCACTCGAGGCTTTATTACTCGTTATTGGTGTGGGGGACAACCACACGAAATAATATTAAGCAATTACTTACATTACAAAAACGCGCGGTTCGGCTAATTGATAATTTGCCCCGGTTTCAATCAACTTCCTATAGTTTCAATAAACATAAAGTACTTACGGTAGATAACCTTTTTTGTCTAAAGGTGGCGATTTCAATGCACACACAAATTAACATTGATCCTGACATCTTTCACGAGACGTACCTACCCAAGCAAACAAATTACAACCTGAGGCACCAGCAATTTCCAAAACCAAAAATGAGAACTAATTATGGTACTCAAAAATTATCCTACCAGGTTACTGATATCCTCAACAAACATTACTGCGTGTATGAGATGACCCAGGAAATCACTTCCATGTTTCATTTAAAAAAATACCTAAGGGAATATTTTAATGTTGCTTGTGTACATACCTAATGAGTTGAGTTATTAATCAGTGTATTTTTTAGGCTGAAGGGTTTTTAGCTGGCTAAAATAATTTCTTTCTTGACTTGTGCTGCGAGCTGGCCTTTCATTTTCATTTTATTTCTCTATCTCGATTTGTGCCCTGATGTTGAGTGTTGTTACAGGGGTTGGGAAACAGTCAGGTGATTGTACTCGCCTTTGTTCCAACCCCCTTGACAATTGTGTAAAAAAAAATACAAACAAACACATTTCTGAAATCAACAACCATCTGCAAAAAAGCGGAAGATTACGTGAAGTCGAATGATACATGCTATGTAGAGTCATTCAACAATACAGTGCTGATTTCCCTCGAGAAGAGGATACATTACCAGGACAAGAGCTACAAACTGAGGCAGAGCTTGGCACTCCTGGACTGGAATGAGCATGTTGGAAGAGGTTACACTCCACTTTACTCTATTGAGATTGAGAAATGTCGTCATCCAAACCGACAGGGCGTAAAAGAAAGTACATCAGGAAGACATTCAGGTAGAATGTTTTGAAGAGTACAGTGTTGTAAAGGAATACGAATCGTCTATTGTTCTTCAGCTTCGTTCAAAAGATTCGGGAGTTGGTGCTTCGGTCTGCTGCCCTGGGCGATGCCAGCGCGGTGACGACCCCCTTTTTAATGACGAGAGTGTATAACTTATAGATATGCCTAATGTTAATTTAAACTAGTACCATTGATGTATAATAACAAGCAAGCTTATTTCATTAGAAGACTGGACAATTGTTGTGTGTACCTCTATATGTTTTTTTTTTATGTTTCACAGCTCGGGACATCACTGGACAAGGGGCAAGAAAAGCCATTCCGCTGACTCAAAGATGTGCCTGTAATTATTATGTAAATATACAATTTTCATTCCAAACTTTGGTTGTTGTCAGATACAGATGACACACAAGAAAAAGTGAACGCAAACCTGTACATACGATTGCGACAGAGCTTTAACCAGGGTGTGATCTTACGAAGTAGAAATTCCGAATAAACGCCCGTGCAGGGGTTTCAGAGTAAGTGCTCACCCTTTTACACTTACCACAAAAATAAATCAGAGCTCAACAGAATGCACATCTCATCCAAACGTGCTTTAGACAGATGAAACTTGGCAGTGCCTCTCGTGAGTCTTGAATGAAATGTGACTAATTTCTATAAAAAAATAGCCCGTTAGCTGAAGAGAAAAATTAATTTGATTGCAGTTGAGACTCACAAGAAAATCACAGCCTTTTGCGCACAGTATATTGCGAGTATTCTCTGACGCACCGCGCGTGTTTCTGGCATTGGCAATATTTGTTTCGGTGTTACACGTATACTTATCTAAGTTAGGCTCGATATCTGTCTGACAGTGAGGGATACCCCGTTTTACCGTTCCCGTTTTCCCCCTTTTTTTGAACAAACTAAGCTATCAATTCCTGTGCGCGCCACGCCCTATTTATTTTGAAAATAAATGTGCAATATTATTTTGAAATTTATGACTTGCCTAAAGGGACTGAATAATTTGAAGAATAATGCGGGTGGGTTCGAGACTGACTCCCACCAGAAATCGCGCTCTTGTACCGCGGCAGAGATTTCCTCCCTAGTTTTCCCTAAACTTGAATCTAAAAAAAAAAAAAATTCTTTTTTTTTCAGATTAAGTAGAAAACACCACCTCTCAGGTGTATATATGAGAAAGGGAAACATACATTACGGGTATGAGCATTTGGTTAATAGACGTCTGTAATTTAGCTAGTGGACTAAAAAAGAAACAGTTTTATATTTTATGTAGCCTCGCCTAGCCATTGGGACACCCGCCCTTGATTGGAATCCTGGGGAAACCCCTGTACCGCGGTACCGTAACCGTGGCTTCTTCAGTTTTGGTTTCTCGTTGGCGTTGTGCATATTGTCGTCGGCATTTTGCAAATTTGCGTTTCGGGGCTGTCGTGTTGGGATTCTTCGAGATGAGGAAATTCTGTTCGCGTTTGCGGCGGACCAGGGAGTCCGCAATTTCCCCGACGGTACGAACCTTACTCGGGACCGTGTGTGGTGTTACTTCGCTCTTGACGGCAAGTATCCACGCCAACCGCCTCACGGGAAAATAATCGACGCACGGAAAGTGTAAGGAAAGCTAATCCCCGATCCCGACCATTAGTAATTTCGGCAGCCGATTGCTATACATCCCACCGGCAGGTTGAAAGCCGGCAACGCTCAAGGTCGTGCTCCCTTATTGAACTTTACGCGAGGTTCCTACTTGGGACTCGGTAGCGAGAGCCTGCCAAGAGCTACGCGAGGCAGCGTTAAGCGCGAAACACATGTACGACGAAACCATCCGATCCGACGTCCGATCAGGTAATACCACGGCCGGAGGCGAGGGTTTTCGACGCTCTCCGGTGCTACAAAACCCTCGCCCCCGAAGGTCATTCCGGCAGTTCGTACGTCGGATCGGACGGTTTCGTCGTACATAGCGTCTCAGTGGATACTGCTCAAAGAAAGCGCTACCAAGGCTCGGGCGCGTGGGCGTCTGAGACTCTGTTTAAGCGCGAAACACATCAATCAATCAATTTTATTTCCTCTCCATCTGAGAGGGGAAGGCAGGGAAAACAAGCAGCATGTTGCTACTTGACGAAGCCCCCGCCTCCCCTTTACATCCGCAGAAGAAACACAACATATGAGTGAAAGAACAATGTAACTTATATAAAGACAGGTAATCGAGTGCTTACACGGGACAGTGGTGTCAATTATATACACTGCGAAGGGTTAAACAAGGTAAACATAATTCAGAGTAGCACACGCTTGCTCCGAGAGTTTAGTAATGAGCACACTACAATGCACATTGACTTTCAAAAATATATACGCAACTGCCTCTGCACCTTCAAAACATGACAACACCTATTCAATAGATCACTCAAATAGGTCACGAATTTCCTTTTTGCTTGTGTTTGCCACGGAAATTCTCTTTGCTTCAAGGTTGTTTAAGATTCTTGGGAGAGTAAAAGCCAGTCTCTGGTCACCATAAGTGGTTCTGGAGCGCGGTGCGGCCCAGTTCCGAGAATGACGAGTGCTGTATGTTGCGTCCCGCGACTCCAAACCTTAGACTGAATTAAAAACGCTAACAGGGTTGTTTAATGATCTTTTATACGACATCAAACGCTTGTAACTATAGTAATTCGTGATTTTTAACGTGTCAAGCTTTTTAAACAAAGATTTCGTGGAGTGATCATACGCTACATTACATATTATTCGTATTGCCCTCTTTTGCATTATAAAAAGTCTCTGAACGTTCGTTTTCGTAGTGGTACCCCAAACCAGGAAACAATAATCGAAATATGAGCAGAACAGGGCGTGATATATAAGCAGCATTATCGAGGATGGTAAGATATTACGGTATTTATATAAAACGCCTACAACCTTTGAGAGCTTTATGGTTGTGTCCTGCACCGTCTCATCCCACAGCATATGTTCATTAAAAGTTACGCCAAGCACCTTAGCATTTTTTACAATTTCCACATCTCGTGAGGCAAAAGAGAGCCCTCCCGGCAGGCTGCTGGTGCAGCTTGTATTTTTTGCGCGGAAAATAATTGCCTTAGTTTTTGCAACATTTATTGTTAATGAATTTTCGGTGGTCCAAACGTTTAGACTCTGCAAGAATTGATTAGCTCTTCCTATAATGACGTCATATGCTAGTTCCAGAGAAAAACAAACTTGTATCATCTGCGTATATTATGTAGTTGACGCTATTATCTAAGTTCACTATGTCATTTATAAAAAGATTGAAGAGAAGGGGCCCGAGAATACTCCCTTGCGGTACACCTGCCTTTATTTGGCGCATGTTTGAACGCTCCCCGTCAATTTCAACGTACTGATAACGGTCTTGCAAATAGCTTTCGATTAGGTTCAGGGCAACACCCCTGATGCCACAAAGGTCCAGTTTCTGCAGTAAAGTTTTATGGTTAAGGCGATCGAATGCCTTCGAAAAATCGATAAATATGCCTAATGTTAGCAGTTTGTTTTCGATGTTTGTAAGTATCATTTCTTTCTGTTTTAGTAGCGCCAACTCTGTCGAGTACCCCTTTCGGAAACCGAATTGACAAGGGGTAATAATTGAGTGTTTTTCACAGAAAGCATATAGTCTCATGTGCATAATTTTTTCTAGTCCTTCAGAGAATACCGGCAGTACAGACACAGGCCTGTAATTACCCACGTTGTTCTTATCCCCTGCCTTGTGGAGGACGGACACCTTGGCCACTTGCATTCTTTTAGGAAACACCCCATCCTGAAGGGCGAGGTTATAAATGTGGGTCAAACAAGGGACGATAGAATGAATTACACGCTTTACAGGCCCGACCTGAATGCCATGCACGTCGTTACTTTTACTGTTTCTAAAATTGTTAAATACTGATATCAATTCACTGTCGTCAGTAGGCAGAAGAAAAACACTCTCCGAAATTTTATAGACTAGGTCACAAGCATTGACAGAGTGAACGCTATCAACTAAGTCCACGAAATGATTATTGAATCTGTCAGCCAACGCGGCGCCAGTTATGCACTCCGCGTTTACAGTAATCGTTTTAATTGAGTCACTACGAGAGTGAGGTTTTACCAACAAGTTCACTTTTTTCCACATGACATCCGTTCTAGGTTCACCCTGAAACATATCGTAATGGTATGTACGCTTTGATTTACGAAGAGCGCTAGTCACCATGTTTCTTTGAATTTTAAATTCGCGGAGGACGCCCAAATCTCTAGTGTGCAGAAATTTATTATAGAGCGCATTCTTTCAATTCATCATTCTGGATCGACGAAACCGTCCGATCCGACGTCCGATCAGATACGACGGTGGGGGCGAGGGTTTTCGACGCTCTCCGGTGCTACAAAAACCCTCGCCCCCGAAGGTCATTCCGGCAGTCCGTACGTCGGATCGGACGGTTTCGTCGTACATGTGTTTCGCGCTTTACGCGCCTCGCCCCTCGCTCGAGTGGAACAAGCAATGTGGCGAATTTGGTTGGGCGAAACGATTTCTCGGACGCAGGGACGACGGATAGCGCGCATGCGCACTAGGTGCTTTATAAAAAAAAGTGGATTGCAGATTCGAGGCATTTAACGTGCTAACACTGCACTAATAATTAGGCACAGAAAGAAAGGCGCTGACTCCGGAGTCTTTATAGACAAGTAGTTTACTCCCACATGTGCCCCATGTAGGGAACACCAGGTGGGTGGGGATACAAGCACCGGACGTGTTCAACTACGCACATTGGCATCAGTTCACGCCTAGTGAATACTTATTGGCCGGCCTATTTCTTCTTCTGCAAGTACCTGGGGTATCGCCCAACGGCCAGATTTGCCAGGCAGGCCCAGCACATTCTGTACTACTTTTTCCGAAACCCAGGATTCTTGGACGACGGTGCCTGGCCCATCCCAGCCCTCACGTGGCCTTGAGTCAGTTTGCACGGAGCGCAAAAGCATTCGGTGCACTCCATCTGGCCGTCCGCTGAACGTTATGCACCTGCACAAGGTATAGAGAAACCAGGTTAGATTTACAGGCATATGATTCGACTAGAACAAAACTAATTGCGAGCAAATTTTGCATTGAACCAAGTCATCTGTTTGCCTCCCTACAGCGCTCGTGATAAAAAAGGAGGTGCGACTCAATAAACAGTGTGCGAAACCTTGAGGCATACGGTTTAGAGAAGCTCGTTTTAACGAACGCCGTTTTAGCGACAACAGATTGTCGAATCGCCTCAAAACTCCGCTTAGAGAAAATGGCGACCGCCGGCATTCTGCTTTCATTGTTCCCGATTCATTAGCCCAGCTTGCCGAACCGTTGGCGGCGCCCAATAGAAGCACTCTTAACCGAATTGCTTGTACAAAACTGGCAACCTTTCATCTATTAAAACAAATTGTGTAATGAATCTATTGGCATAGTATGCTTGCGCTGATCATGTGTCGGTATGCGTGCATTACGCGGCACTGTTAGCGCGAACGCAACATCGGCGCTTTTTGCTATTTTTGCCCAGCAACATGTATTGTCTAGCACTAAGCTTTGCCACTTAGGTTGGATACTCGCATTAACAGTTTTCTAAACATCACTCACCTCTAAAAAAACAAAACGAGAAAGACCGGCGATAGTTTGTTCGTGCTAACTGTGTGGCAGTATACGTATAATGCGTTTGGAATGACAAATTACAAACGTGTTTCATGTCAAAAAAAAAAATCGGCCATATTTGATTTAATTTTTATTGGTAATGCTTCAAAAATACTTTAAAGTGGCAGCGCGTGCTATAGTACCGATTCAAGCAACATTGAACTGTAACACAACACGCTTCGATAGCCGCACTCGATAAAGAATGCTCACAGCAAAGCTATAGCATATCTATTGTTGTAGGATACGGTTATCCAAGAGCTAGAAACGATCCACTAAATCTTTTTAATATCGACACACACCACTGCTCGCGCCTCTAACCTCATGTGGTTGTTGGGATGTAAAAATATACAGGGTGCTTTTTTTTTTTGAGCTGCACAAAATTAAAAAAAAAGAGGGAACGTAGATAGAGTAATTTGAGCCCTGGGGAAGTTTTAATGGCCATGGTGGCCTCTAAAAAAAAAGGTGAAATTAGGTAATTAGGTTATTAACTCAAATGTTTTAACCAACTTTTAATTTTTCACTTAAGGGCACATAATGGACATAGAGGATTGAAGATCGACCACAATATGGTGTAGCCGTGGCCTTAAATTTGGATAAAAAAAAACTCCTAGTAAGCGCTACGGGGTCGAGAAATGTCACTGTGGTAAATGGCGTCAAACCGAAACTAAACAGGAAAGATGGCCGGTAAAGTTATCGCTCCGCCCTTCCGGGCATGCGATTCGTCATTATCGCGGCCGGCTCCACTTGTTTAGGCGAAACTGGCTGCGATAACGGATTCACAAGGGCCGCAAAGGCGAAGCGATAACTTTACCGGCGCTTAGTTTCGGTTTCACGCCGTGTACCAAAGTGACATTTCTTGACCCCGCAGCATCTACTACAAATTTTTATAATCAAACTTTGATGGCAGTGTTAGACCATATTGAGGTCGAGCTTCAATTCTCGAATTACATTATGCTTCCTCAAGTGAAAATTTTTTAAAAATAATTAAAACAGTATAGTTAATTATCTAACTAAGTGCCTAATTTCACCCGTTTTCTAGAGGCCGCCATGACCATTTACACTTCCCCAGGGACCAAATTACTTTATCTAACGTTTCCCTTTTTTTTGTTGAAAATTTGGTGTAGCTAAAAAAGAAAAGAGTCAGGCACACAATAATTTGTGCTCGGTACTGGAAAGCAAACCTTCTACAAGATGCCCGCGCCTGACATATAGTTCTCTTTTCGATTGATGCCAATGTAGGCAGGTTTGAGCATGATAAGCCGGTATTTTGAAGAGGGATTGTTTTGTGAATACGGAAGTCATCCCCACATTTTCAAGTCACCACATCTCGCGCATGTGCTGCCGAGCTCTTTACCTGATCAACCGAGAATATCTATGAAACGTACCTTCATTGGGTGTGGGGACGCGATGGGAGCTGTAAGTGACGAGGTCGCTCTGCCACACCCATCGCTCAGAATGGGGATTTTTTCGAAAGCTTCCGCCAAGCTTCCTTTCCCTCGCGAAATCCTCACCCTTTCCCTCCTCTCTCCGCTCTTCCGTTTCGATGCTAGCGCCACCTAGGGCACCCTCTCTGTGGGACGGCTCGGCTGGTTGCCGCCGAGCCGTCCCACACCCTGTGTGCCGGCTCAGAAGAAGCCGGCACAAGAGGGGACCCTTCCCCCCGCCTCGCCGTGCTACTAAACAAGAGGAAAAAGGCAAAAAAAGGGGACGAGTGAGGACTTCCCGTTAAGAGGAAGAATGTTTCTGCTGGTCCCCCTTAAAGGGGTTATGACACGGAAATTAAACGGATAGATTATTCTTGAAATGGAATGCTCATATGCTACTTAGCATATACACCAAGTTACGCGATTTTTAGAGCTCTGGTAATTGCAATATTCAATTTACGAATTTTTATCATTTTCATCTGGCGACCAGGCAACACTGCCCAAGTTAGTCACACCATGGTGTCCATAAACCACGTGACCATGAACACTCTCTCATTCTAGGCGCCCCCATGATCGCCCAACCTCTCCTCGCCGCGGTACGAACAAAACCGCTCACGCAGCTCGGTAACCCGAAAGCTATTCTCGCTCTCGCCCCCAGCCCGTTGACCTTCATTCAACCCTGCATGCGCCTGCGAGATATCCCCGAACGACGGTGACCACGGCGAGTTCGTCCGTAACTCGTCGTCGCTGGAGCTGGTCGCCAGCGGGGCGCAGTCAAAATGAACAGCTTCCAACATCTCTTGATAGCAATCACTCATCGCTGCTGCGATCAATGTCGAACACTTTGACAAGGCGAGCGATGCCGTATACGTAATCGTCACGGACCGCATGCTCGAAACGTGGAAGGTAAACGAGGAAGCTGAGGCTCGAGACGCCAAGAGAGCCAAGTCTGTGAGTGCGTGCAAGGGGACGCCGCGCTGGAGGCTGGCTACGTCACCAGCCGCCAGCTCCGCCCGGATCTGCCCCTCCGAGGGACCCGCATATAAATCGATTTATCCACGAAACTATCGTGCCGTTTTCAAAACAAATTGAGCAGGATTATAGGAACATACAATGGGTCCTAGCAGTATAGTTATCTCATATTTTATTTGTGGCGTGTCATAACCCCTTTAAAGGACCCATGAAACGAATTTCGGGCTGGGATAAAGCAATTTAGATTGGGATTTTATTAATAGCACATCGTTCAGTGGACCAAAAGTAAAAAAGGTAGAAAATCAAAAGCCTGATCTTGTGAGAGAAAATTTGTAAACACAGCGGACTATTTCGTACGTCATTCCCCTCATAAGCTCGCTGCCTTTTCACTGTGACATATCCGCGGTCCGCAGCGCGTCACCGGGCCCAAACACACGTGACACGACACCGGACCTCATCATCCCTCCACCCCTAAGCTGACATTGTGGTGGAAGCTACGCGCTTGCCGGACCATTTAGTCGCCTCCCTTTCATCTGCAAACGTGAAAACAGCGCAAAAACATGACAAAAAATTAGTGGAAAAAGTGCACGGATGAAGCGGTTTGTCCGTGGACTTCGTTCACTCGTCCTTTGTCAAATATTTGCGCTGTTTCTACGTTTGAAGATGTTCAACCAACTCGCCCAACTTACCGCCTTGTTCCCTTTCATCCCCTGACCTCATTCTCTGCGCGTGGGTATACCCTAGCGTGGGTATGCGCAAGAGAGTGTCATCACAGTGACAAGTGTGGCTGGCCCAATGGGCACGGAGCTTTCACAGCACTGTCAGCTTCGGGGTGAACGGGGTGGGAAAGCAACTTTTGTCTGAATTTTGAGCGACGGGGTAATCTTGTAGGGGAGAGTGGCTGTGTCCGTGTACACAAGCAAGAAACAAGAGGGACTCCCCCTTTCCGTTTCCTTTAACTGTTTGGTACAATGCGCGATTTATGAGTTGAGGAAATGAGGAAAGCTAAACAGGAAAAGTTGGAAAAGCGTTACAAGTCAAGAAGGTAGCGGGAAAATGTCCCTCAAATGGAATCACATATCCCTCCTCCACGTTTCCGTGACGTCGCGGCCAACGCGCGAGGAGAGGTCTTGCCTTTACTGTACAAATTTGCTTTATCTTTCGACTGTGACTTAGCATTGTGGAAGCCACGAGAGGGAGATTAGAGTTTTCCCCCTCCGATGGGAACAAATACAACTTTCGGGGATTAGCTTCCCCCTCCAATGAATACAAAGGCTGCTTTCAGGGGCTCGGTTGCCCTCCGATGAATACAAAGGTCACTTTCTTAAAACGTGGGATAGGAGACAAGTTGGCATTACTCTGTAGCCGATATCTATCCATTGAAGCGGAACAAGGAGCGTTTCCTGTGAACCCTTTTTCTCGACTGCGGAGGATTTGAAACCGGCGCATCACGCTTGTGGGAGGAGCTTCTCCTACCTTCTTAACTTGTAACCGCCTATAATGTAGGACTAAAAACAAAATTGCTTTACCGACTCTAACAAAAAAAATAAAAAATCCGCGTCCGGTATTGACTTTTACATGCCGGGGTTCACAAATAACGCGTATTTGGTGATGTCCCCGCGGTGAAGTTGGTCACTCACCGATGACCGCTAGAGGAATGAATGAATGAATGAATTTGGGGTTTTTGGCGCAGCAGCAACTCGGGCCATAGTGCGCCAAACACATGGTGAGTAAGTGTCACAAGACTCAGAGGCTAAATTACACCTTCCTAAATTTCACTTTACTAAAATCTGCTAAAGACGGTTTAAGATACCAATATTTTTTAAAAAGTTAAACACTTGTGTATGTGGGACAAGAGGCTCGTCTCCTAGCAAAAGTGCCAGGTGAAACGGAATATGCTCTCTAAAAAAGATTGGGAAGTAGGTGCAGCGTTCATTATGAAATTGCGGGCATACTAGAAGGATGTGGAGTACACTTAGGGTTTCAGGGCAGTAATCACACACTGGAGGATCTTCGCTTTTTAACAGGTACCCGTGGGTTAGGCGTGTGTGTCCTATTCGTAGCCGGCACAGAATAACTTCATAAAACCTTTCCCGGTGTCTGGCACTGCGCCATTCACTCAAAGTAGGCTTAACACTATGGAGCTTATTGTAACAGTCAGAGCTCCACTCCACTTGCCAGGTACGTTTTATTTTGTTTCGCAGAGTGGTTCTATAGTCAGTCGCTGGAATGGCATGAGTTTCAATGGACCTGTTTATACATGTACTTGCAGCTCGGTCAGCCTCCTCATTACCGTGTATTCCTATATGACTGGGTACCCAGCAGAAGTGAATATCAATATTTTGCTTGCGGGCGTTTATTATTTTACCACGGAGTAGAGACATAAGGGGGTGATTCCAGGATGTTGCAGAGTTAAGGGCAAGGAGGCAACTGAGCGAGTCTGAAAATACTATGGATTTCCTGAACTTTTGTTTAATTATTTGTTCGACAGCTAAAATCAGCCCTAGAAGCTCAGCAGTGAAAACAGATGCATCGGGGTTAATTCGCCTGACACGCTGGAAGGACTGCCCCACCACAGCACATCCAACATAACCAATGCCCTTCGTCCCATCGGTGAAGAAACTCTTACCGGTCTCGTAACGACTTGCTATGTCGAAGAATTCCTGTTTTATAACACTGGAGTCGACAACTCTCTTGTTGTACTTTGTTAATGAGAGGTTGCATGTTATGGCTATATCATCCCAAGGAGCAAATCTGTGTGGAGTTTCCATAACAGGAGAGGATATATCAAAGCTGTACTTCTCAGCAGCATCTTTCACGCGGAGCGCAAAGGGACGCGTTACAGACGGCTTGTTTTGAAAGGTCTGTTCATAATTTATGTCGTTAGTGAGCAAAAAATTTGGATGCTGAGGGAGAGTCTGCAGTATAGCCCCTTCCCCTGCGCAAATAGCAAGCGCTCGGCGCGCTCGCCGAGCGGATTCTTGTTTCCCTCGGCGAGATGCAGCAGTCTCTCCGTGCAGCCGCTTGTAGATCTCGAGCCGGGGCGCTCCGTTGAGCGGCTCCAACCGCTCCTGAAAGTGGCGGAGGCGTCGAGCGGACCGGAGTAGTTCTCTCGTAGTCCTTTTCGGAGGAGTACACGATCTGTAGTCGTCTCTCGCATCGTTTCGGTTTCGTTATCGACATCCCACGGGGGAGGCAGGAGTTTCGCGGCTTTTTTGTTTCGATTGCTGGGTGGCTCTCTTGCTGTGCTTGCTCGTTCCCACGTCATCGGACCGACTCGCCCAGCAAATACTTGCGTTGATGACGTCGTTGCAGTTAATTTCAGGAGGTCTAATAAAACGCAGTGACAGCGACGAAATGCCAACTTAGCTCCAGCTCGGTGACGACGGGAGTCGTTCTCGGCGAAGCGCCGAGTCGTTTGCCTGGCCAGCGAAGAGGCCGAAGATATCGCATTACGTCGAAGGCTTGTGCGCACTACGTCGATGAAGAGCCAGTATACGTCGTTTGTTGCGTTTTGTGGCCTCTGTAATGTAATTGGAATAATAGAAGACAACACGCCAAATACTCCGCAGATGGAAGTCGCCCGGAGATGACGATCGCTTTACGGCATACGTGTTTGGTATTGCTTAATAGCATCTACGGCTCGTACAAGTTACTTCTAGTTGTCTTTATCGGGCGTATATAACTGTAAGGGAAATAAATTGTCTTAACGTCAGTCACCGTTAACGGCGGTAAACAATCAATTTTTTGTCAAAGCATCAAGTTCGATCAGAACTTCATGCCTCTTCAGCAAGATAGCAATGGGAACCGCAACTGTTCAAAAGCGAAGCAGACGCTCTGAAGCGGTGGCGCCTGGGGCGTTACGCTCGATTTGCTCCGCAGCGCGTGCCACGGGATCGATCACGTGACCGATCGCTCACGGATGACCGCTCGACGAGCGCTAGCGCGAGCGCTCGGCATTTGCCAGGGGAAGGGGCTATTAGATGGTACTGCACGCTAAGATAAACCTCCGTTTATCAAGCGGCCACTCATTTGACTCGGCATACAAGCTAGCGAGCAGGCGATGTTCGGAAGGTCCCGAATTGACTAGTCTGAACGCCTTGATTGTGAACTGGGTCCAACATCTTAAGCGTAGAGGCTTAGCAGAAGCGACAGACAATGCTGCCATAATCCAACACAGAACGAACACATGCCCTATAAGTCGTAAAGGCAGAGACGGTCTGAACCCCAAGAACGGGTGTGCCAGGACTTCAAGAATGTTTAATTTCCGCTGACATTTAATTCTTAGAGCCTTTACATGTGAGCCAAAGGTTAGCTTGCTGTCAAATACTAAACCGAGGAACTTATGTTCTGTCCTAACAGGAATAGGTGCACCTTTGATGGACAGCGATGGAACAGAAAAATATTCCCGCCTTCGAGAGAAAAAGGACCGCCACGGTCTTCTCGGCGGAAAACCGAAAACCGTTCTGATCAGCCCACCTACTCATCTTGTTCACCGTCAGTTGAACTTGGCGCTCACAGATGGCTAGATTACACGAGAAAAGCAAACTTGGACATCGTCGACGTAAAGAGAATGGGAGACCATGGGCGGGATCACCTGAGACAGAGAATTCATTTTTACAATAAACAAAGTGACGCTCAAGACACAGCCCTGCGGTACGCCATTCTCCTGGGGAAAGGGTCAGAGACCGTAGCCCCCAGGCGTACCTGAAAGCCACGATCCTGCAGAAAGTCGGAAATGCAGTTAAACATTCTCCCTTTTATGCCCATCGAGATGAGGTCCTGAAGTATGCCGTAGCGCCAGGCGGTGTCGTAGGCCTTTTCAAGGTCAAAAAACACCGAAAGACAAAACTGCCTATTTACAAAAGCCTCCCGGACGGTCGTCTCGAGGCGCACCAGATGGTCAACAGTAGACCTGGAAGTGCGGAAACCACACTGGAAATTACTTAGAAGTTTCTTTCGTTCTAGCACGTAGATGAGTCTACTGTTGACCAGCCGTTCAAACGTCTTTCCCAGACAACTAGTAAGGGCAATTGGCCTGTAGCTCGTGGCTTTGCTTCTGTCTTTTCCTTGTTTTAAAATGGGAACGACCACAGCCTGTTTCCAGGAGCTGGGAAATTTCCCTTTCGCCCAGATTATGTTAAAAAACTGAAGGAGAGTGACAAGAAAAGTATCAGGTAGGTGGGAAAGCATAGTGGGGTGTATTGAATCAGGTCCAGGGGATGTGGGTTTGCAGCCGCAAGGGCTCGACGAAGCTCGACAAGGGTAAAGGGACGGTTATATTCTTCAGTACAATCATCTGACATACGAATTGGAGTTCTCTCACATTTGGACTTAAACCGTAGAAACTCTGTAGTGTAATTTTCGGAACTGGAGACTTGTGCAAAGTGCTTACCCAGTGCATTGGCTTGTTCATATAACGATGAATAAGCTTCTCCATTCTCAGCTAAAAGCAAGGGGATTGAGAAAGAACGGTAGTCGCCCTCCATTCTTCCCACTCTGTCCCAGACAATCTTGGCCGGTGTGAAACTATTGATGGAGGATGCATACGAGCAAAAGGATCTCTTTTTGGCTCGTTTTCTGATATAGCGGGCTTTTGCCCGCAACTGTTTAAATGCCAGGAGGTTCGTGGAGGTCGGATACCTTCTAAACCTTCCCCAAGAACAGTTTTGTCGCTTTCGGGATTCTCTGCACTCATCATCCCACCATGGCTTTGGGCGTCTCGGCAGGTTGCCGGATGTCTGTGGGATGGACAAACGGGCTGCCTCAAGGATCGCTGTTGTTATTAGTGCGTTTCCATCGTCCACAGAGGCCACTTGTGAAAGGTCCAAGGAGGAAGGAATGCTTGACTTAAAAAGCTCCCAATCTGCTAAAGAGGTCTTCCAACGAGGAGGACAACAAGGAAGCCTAGGTAGAACTTCTAGCGGAGTAAGGTACACTGGGAAGTGGTCGCTCCCATAAGGGTTATCTAATACGTTCCAACTAAAATCGGTAAAAATCGCAGATGAACAAATAGTGAGGTCAAGACAAGAGAAAGAGCAGTTATGAGAACTGAAATATGTTGGTGCTCCAGTATTTAAAACACACACTTCTCTGAGAGACAAAAACCGTGCCACAACAGAACCCCGGGTGTCAGTCCGATCACTACCCCAGAGCGGGTTATGTGCATTAAAATCGCCCATTAAAATAAAAGGTTCAGGCAGTTGGTCAGCTAAGGCTTCAAGCTGGGAAAGTTCCAAGGATGATGAAGGCGGGATGTAAATGGAGCAGATGGTAATAAGGCGATCTCGTAGCAACCTTACTGCGACGGCCTCCAGGGAGGTGTTAAGGAGACTTCGCAGGCAGGTAAACTACTGTCTACAATAATTGCAACTCCCCAGAAGCGCCAGAGGTCGTCACGCGGTCCCTCCTGTATATCTGATACGATTTAAGAAAATTTATATTAGATGGCTTCAGATATGTTTCCTGCAGACAGAATACGGAAGGTTCATGTTTATGTAACAGGAACCTCACATCGTCTAAATTACTAAAAAGACCTCTGCAATTCCACTGCATAAAACTCATTATTTAAAAAACAGTAGAACAAATGTTAAAAAGTTGAAAAACAAAAACGCGAAAGAGAAAACGAGAACATAATGATCAAAAGGATCTTCAGGTCTTAAAATCGATCTTAATACGCGGGGCATTTTTTCTTTTTCGTAACTTCCTTCTGTTTCCCAGTGGGACCACTGGGAGCACAAGAGAGGACTCAGATCCCGAGAGGAGGGCGTCCTCGTCAGATCTGGGTCCGCTCTCATCCATTGGCTCCTCTGTTGGGGAGGCAATGGCCTCGGGTTGACCTGCAGAGGTCGACTGCTTGGGGTGCTCCCCAGGCTTCCTCTGAGGAGCAGAGGTCCGGGGTTGGAGACCTCGGCCCCCGAGGGACCGAGGCAGCTGGTGGGGCAGGGGAGGTCATACCCTGCACCTGAGGTGGATGGCGACGCAGCGGCAGCCACTCTGCGGCTTGGAGGCCGGGGTGCCTTGGCGACCGCTCCGAGGTGGACGCGGATGGGGGGCATCCACCTGTGCGGTTTGAAGGCAGTGCAACTGGCACTGCTCCCGAGGAAGGGGGACCTAACGGGGGCGCGGAGTCGCTGCGAAGACGTCTGCGTTCCCCGTCGACACCGATTGGCCGTGCCGAGCCCCTGTGCACGGCCTGGGCATAAGAGCCTTTAGAGACTGACGCAACGCAGCCGCTTCTTTGCATCAATGTAGCCTATATTTTCTTTAATTTTGGGTAACGAGGATTTCTTTTTCTTGTTTCCAGACAGGGCAGGATCTGGAATAAGGAGGGTGGTGGCCTTCACAGTTTGAACACAGAGGTCTCGCTCTCACACATGTTTCGAGCAACGTGTCTCCTTACTAGAGCACTTGGCACACTTGTTGGTCCCCCGGCAGCTCCGCGACCCATGCCCGAACCGCTGGCACTTAAAGCAGCGCAGCGGGTTCGGCACATAGGGGCGCGACGCGGCACTGGAGGTAGCCGGCTCGAACAACTTCGGGAAGAGGGTCGATTCAAATGTTAAAAACAATGTGCTTAGTTTTCAATTCTACGCCGTCCCGACGCAGGGTGA
>JAZHYW010022050.1:0-10318 GCA_037355805.1 Ixodes ricinus
GAAGCGCCTGACTGACTGCCTACCTGAGCGACAGCATGCGGCCGTGTTCCTGCTCCGGGCTGATTTCTGCAGCCCGTTTTTCGTTGTAAATACACCACATTTTTTGGCGACGAGAGGATGGGATTGCCGCAAAGAATTCCTGCTGCCATCGGGCCGACGGGTTGGACCATCGTCTGACTGGTGTGGGCTTGACTTGAGCCAAGGATTGTCCAGCCTCGGAATCCTGGCGCGGCCATCAAGCGGCAACCCCTCAGCTTGGAGACCATGAGTCGCGTCGGGCACATCGAGTCTTTCGATCGATGACGACGAGCGACTGGCGCTCCTACGAACAAAGACTGGCGTCATACCTCCTGGTAAACGAGGTTCCCCGAAGGTAAGAAGGTTCATGCCTTCGCGAGTCTCATCGGTCCGAAGATCGCATACGCTTTGTTGAAGTCGCTCACGGCCCCGCAGTCACCGTCCGAGAAGTCAGCGTTTACCGCGTTACTCACGCTTCTGGGCGATGATCTCTGCGCCGCAGCCATCCGTCATAGCGGAAAGCGGCGAAGTGCCACAAGCGTTCGCAAGAAGAAAGCGGAAGTCCATCGCCGAATTTCGTAGCGGTACTTCGAGATCTAGCACAGAGCTGCGATCTCGGAGGCTTTCTTGATGAGGCGCTCCGCGACCGTTTTGTGCGGCCTTCGCCGAGAAGATGATGTACCGCGCGCCCTTTCTTCAGGAAGACAAAAAGCTGACTTTCCAGAAGGCGGTAGGGAGTGGCTCTTGCGATGGAAATAGCAACTAAAAGTGCAGCGTTAACGCACTTCAGCGGTAGCATCGGTCCCTGACGTCCACAAGGTTCGGGTCGACCACAAAGCCCGGATCGACAAGCATTGCAAGTACCAGAGCTGTCCAGTTGTTTCCGTTGTGGCTCGACCAACCATCGTAGTGATGCGTGCCCCCACGTCGGTGACACATGTTTCAAGTGCATCCGGAAAGGGCACATTCAACGCGCCTGCCGTTCGGGCAACAAGCAGCCGACAAAATCGAAACGACAAAAGCAGGTGATAAACACCCGACCTCCGTTCACGACGCGGTAATCTCTGCAAGCGGCGAAGGCTGCGGGCTTGGAACCGATCTGACACCCATAAACATTGACGGTGTGAAGCTCACAATAGGAACTGACACATGCGCAGCTGTGTCCGTTGTCTCCTTGACTGAGTTTGAGCTGTTCCCGAAGCCTTCCAGCCAGCAGGTATGACAATTCGCAAATATGCAGGAGACTTTAGCGAAGCCAAAGGTCTGGCTGGTCTTTGCTTTGCTGGCAAACTAAGTAAGGCTTCCTGTATGTCGTGGAAACCAAGGGACCGGTCTTGCTTGACAGAGAATCGCTGCGAGAAATTCGGCTAGACTGGAAGAACCTGGTTCCTGTCAACAGGCTCAACACGTCGGAAAGTCTCAAACAGAAGTTGGACGCCTTGTTGGAGAACCACAGAGACCTGTTCAAAGATGAGCTTGGCACCATTTCTGGAGAACAAGCCGAACTTTTCTTGGTGAAGGTTCACAGCCAAAGTTTATGAAGGCTAGAAGCATTCCATTCACACTGCAAGCAGCAGTCGAGTCAGGTGGTAAAAATGGAAAAGGTTGGGGATCATCACACCGTGGCTACCAGCGAGTATGCGACACCCCTTGTGCCTGTAGTAAAGAAGGATGGCAGTATCCGCCTCTGCGGAGATTTCAAGGCTACGCTCAATCCTGCACCTCGAGGGGGACAGGCACCCCATACCACGTATTGACGAGCTGCCGGCGGCCTTAGCTGGTGGACAAGCACTCTCAAAGATCGACTCCCAGCAGGGCTTACCAACAGGTGGTTGTGGCGGACAGCTCACAAAGAAGTTGCTAACGCTGCATGAACACGCACAAAGGAGCTGTACGCCATGAACCGTCTTGCTTTTGGCATCCATCAGCTGCAGGCATCTTTCAGAGAATAATGGACAATATGCTGAAGGGCCTGAAGGGTGTCAGCTGCTATCTCGATGACATCCTGATCACAGGAAAGTCGAAGCAAGAACACCTCAGCAATCTCGAAGCCGTCTTGTCGAGATTACAAGAACGTGGTGTGCGAGTGCGGCGTGACAGGCGCTCGTTTTTTCAGCACGAACTACGTTATCTAGGCCACGTCATCAACGCCGAAGGTGTTTGCGCATCCCCTGAGAAAGTGTCGGCAGCTACTGAATGCTCCTGCTCCGAAAAACAAGCAGCAACTGCAGTCGTTCCTTGGGATGGTGAACTACTACGGAAAGTTCGTTCCGCAACTTTCCACGCTGGCACACCCTTGTACAAGCTGTTGAGACAAGGAGAAGAATGGACGTGGGACGAAGTTTGCCAGTCCGCTTTTCAGAAAATCAAAGCTGCGATGACTTCCCCACCGATCTTAGTTCATTATGATCCCAAAAGACCCCTGCAGCTCGCCTGCGACGCATCGCAATACGGCATAGGCGCCGTTCTTCTCGCAAGTTTCTCCGGACGGAAAGGTTCAACCTGTGGCTTACGCGTCTCGTACCTTATCGGAGGCTGAAAAGAACTACAGTCAGATTGAGAAGAAGCACTGGCCCTGGTCTTTGGAGTTAAAAGTTCCACAGTGTATATTTACGGCCGTTTCTTCACCTTGATTACAGACCACAAGCCTTTGCAAACCATTTTCGGCCCGAAAACAGGCATTCCAGCAATGGCTGCTGCACGGATGCAGCGCTGGGCAGTGACGCTGTCTACGTACAGCTACTCGCTCCAGTTCAAGAAATCAAGTGACAACGCTGAAGCAGACTGCTTGTCAAGATTGCCACTTGACATTGTGGCAGATGAATCTACCGAAGGAAACGAAACTTTCTATTCACTGCGTCTAGATTCGCTACCTGTCACCAGCCGTGACATTGCTCGTGCCACACGCCACGATCCTTTGTTGAGCAAAGTACTCGACTTGACAAGCGTGGGCTGGCCATCGTCCATCACTGACAAGGAAATGAAGCCTTTCTTTGACAGACGTCTGGAGCTCACTGTGCATCAAGGGTGTCTGATGTATGGCATGAGGGTAGTCGTACCACCAAAACTGCGTACTCTCCTGCTTGAGGAGATACATCAGGGTCATCCAGGTATTGTCAGAAGCAAGGAACTAGCCAGGAGCTACATCTGGTGGCCTTCAATTGACAATGACCTGGAAGAGCAAGTGAAAGCATGTCAAGAATGCTATCAACAGCGGAACGAGCCAGTCCCCGCACCCCTCCACCCTTGGGCATGGCCGACATCGCCCTGGCAAAGGGTGCACTTGGATTTCGCGGGTCCAGTCAAGGGGAAGATGTTTTTGGTCGCCGTAGATGCACACTCAAAGTGGCCCGAGGTCTATGTGATGGACAAGACCACATCACAACATACGATCCAACGTCTTCAGGACTTGTTTTGTCGTTTTGGCGTACCCGAGACCATTGTTACAGACAACGGTCCCCAGTTCGTCTCAACAGAATTCAAGACTTTTATTAAGAATCTAGGAGGTCGTCACATCTTGAGCGCGGCCTATCATCCGAGTACTAATGGCCTCGCGGAGAGGTTTGTTCAGACATTGAAGTCTGCTCTCCGAAAAGGACGATCGCAAGACTCCCTGGAGTTGACAGTACAAACGTTTCTTCTGACGTACCGCAATACCCCTCACACGACGACAAAAGAAACACCTGCTAGTTTGTTCTTAGGCAGAAGACTTCGCACAAGACTCGATGCCATCAAGCCTTCCGTTGGGGGAAGAGTAGGACATCAACAGTTCGTCCAGACCTCGCAGCGAAAGGGACGAACAAGGATTTTTAGTGTGAACGACAATGTTCTCGTGAGGAACTATAGAGGCTCCGAGAAGTGGGTTCCCGGCAGGATTCTGAAGCAATCTGGCCCAGTGTCGTTCCAGGTTCGAGTCACAACGGCTAGGGGCACGTATATTTGGCGCCGTCACCAAGACCAGATGCTTCATCATCATGAAAACTCGATGCAAGGCACACCGGACGGATTCCTGCCCGACCTGAGGGATCCAGAGAACTGCGTCGACGAGCCTGTGGTCAGTGAGTTTGCAACCACCCCACAGACGGCAACCGCCAATCCCGCTGCGCAACAGCGCTACCCCACAAGACATCGTCGTCCTCCAGACAGATACGACGCATAACGTTTTCGGCATTGTGTGCAGTGCTGTTTTTCCTTTGGTTTCTTCAATTACGCCGGGGAAATGTTATATGTGTCGCAGTGCTCGTGCCATGACGTGCAGCGTGCGCGCGAGAGTATCGCGTGAACTGACTGACTGACTGCCTACCCGAGCGACAGCATGCAGCCATGTTCCAACCGGGCTGATTTCTGTAACCCGTTTTTCTTGTAAATACACCACAGTAATATATTTAAGAAATCACCTTTCTAGTTCGAACAAAAAAAATAACAAAAAATATGTGTCACTTGCATGTAAAATATATTTTTAAATTTAGTCTTTTTTCCCCAAAGAAAGTCGGAGGAGTCACGGGGAGGGGGGACCAGCAAGGAACAACAATGGGCAAAAAAAAAAAAACGCTTATATGAAAGCGTTACAACTGGTGTCAGAAGTGGAATCTTCAGTCATTACGCCTGCCGGCACGCATGGACCTTCCTCGAAAATCTGAGGATAAGCTTCTGAGAACCAAAGAAGCCACCGTGCCCCGGCCGGTTTCCAACTAAATCGATTCTGACATTCGAACTTACACTTCATAGGCCATTGAAGTCTTGCGGGAGGCCCACCACTAACGGACCAGCAAGAAGTTCAGCCGCCGCGACGTGACCCTATTGGAGGTTTTATCAAATTTATTCGAGCGAATATGGGGCGCACATCTTGATATCCTGGTAGCGCTGGTACAATCAAGACTTTCAGATGCATGTCCAAATGACCTGCCACCGATATCAGCGACGACAAATGCCGCGCCGACCATTCCTCCGTCTACACACCTTAAGCTCCGTCCATCTCAAATTGACAGCACAGGCACATGGCTCGCCTACGTAACCCAGTTCGAGATTCTTGCTAAAGCCAATCGCTGGTCAGAGGAGCTGCAGGCGCATCTACTTGCACTAACCTCCGCGGTGCTGCATTTCATGTCATTAACCACATACCGCCAGAATACTGCGGATTGTACACGTCGCTTTTTCCAGGAGTTAGGTGAATGTTTCGGCGATGGGCCTCAACGTCACCTTCGCCGCGCCAAACTACATCATCCGCGACAAGCATCCGGTAAGACCTCCCAGCTTACCGACGACACCGATCGTCTTTCACGAATGTTGTTTGTCATGTCTTCCGAAGACACCGGGAATCAGCACTGCGGCGTTCATTGATGATTTTGCATCCATAGAGGTTCAAGATGCCGTGCGTCTTTTCTATTCCGCATATTTCAGTCTGCCCAAATTTATGCACTAGAAATGGAGGCCGCTCGCAAGGCGTCACGGAAAACAACCATGCATCAGTCGGCACCCACCCTCCCGACGATAATTTTTACGAATTCAGAATTAGTAAGCCAGACTGTGCTGCTCAAAGCGAAGATGCTCAACTGACAGCTGCTCAAAGTGAAGATGCTCAACTGACAGCTGCTCATAGTGAAGATGCTCAACTGACAGCTGCTCCATGTAAGGACAACTACATCTTCTTCATTGCTAGACCCGTGTTAGATTCACCTGTGTGCTCATCTTATTGAGCTATACCAGACTACTGCTACTCGCCTTTAAGCGGAAGGCGCTCTCCACTTGAGAAGCATTGTATCTCGTTCTTCGACGGCATTCAGCACTTCGCATCAGGACTGGTGACGCTGCGCCAATTCTACAGCTATGTCGCAGGGCGCCGCAGTTACTAAGCGCTCACACATAAATGACCTTTTTCAAGAAATGCTCAATCAAGGTATAATTGTGCAAGCCTATGGACCCTGAACCTGGCCGATTGTCCTGGTAAAAAAAAAAAAAAATGACGGATCGACTTGATTTTGGAGCAGACTACAAAAGGGAAGCATGCCATTCCGCCTATTCCTTGAAGAGATGACATCTCATGCACACTCGAGTGTTCCACTTTATTCTAGGCTCTCGATTTGAAAAACGGCTACTTGCAGGTTCAAGTGCATTCATCTGACTGCAAAAAAAAAAAAAAAAAGCCTTGAACACAGGTAGTAAATTCTGCCAAGTTAGTCACGCCATTCAGGGTTTGTATACGCCCGCAACGTGTCAACGTTTGATTAAAAGGTTCTTCAGAGACAGACCTGGTGGACGGCCCTAATTAATTTAGACGATATCTTTGTTCTTGAAATTTTCCGAACACTTGACAAATAATGAGCTGGTTATCCAGCGATTTCAATAAGAAAAAAAACTGAAAGCTAACTTCTTAAACTTCACCAAATTTTCAAAGGAAAGTTGTTCCTTGTTGACCACTTTTTTCGAGGGTTTATCAGGGCTTGCAAAAATTAGTAAGGTAACAATGCGGAGGATCAGATACTTACTACAAAGCTGTGTATTCAGAAACGTGCCCAATATGAGAAAAATAAACATTAACACATTTTAAATATGGCGTGAACAAAACCTCGAATAAAAACCTTAAAGATAATAAGTTTCGTTAAAAAAATATCTTGTATCAAAAATTATAAAATAACTTCTTCAAATGGAGATTTTTTTGTGAAGTGAAGACGACTGTACCAGTATCATTTTATAAAAATGGTTGCAGAAACAATATATTCATAAATAGCTTTTTTAAATATTTTCAGTACAGACTATAAACAAGTTTTTTAAAATACAATATGCATAAATTCCAGAAAAAAACACGTTTTTTAACATAAAAGCGCTCCTTCACAGGAGCACTTCGCTTTCGCTGAAAATGTTTAGATTTCTGGCAGGTATCAACAATGCTGCCCAGTGGTGCGATTACTAAGCGTATAATTAAAACAGCGCAAAAACCAAAAGGACAAGTAGAAGAAGGGATACAGACTCAGCGCTCACTCACGACTTACTCTTTTTTTTTGTCTTCTTAAAACACATCAACACAAGAAGACAAAATAAAAGAAAAAAAGAATCCCACATGTAGAATATCTTCACTGTTATGTGCCATCGGAAAAATTTCAAAAATACGAATAAAAAATGAAAAAGAAAATTAAAAAGTTAAGTATATAACTCTACATCGTTTTACCTCAAGTCTGAGTGAAGCCAAAACTACAGCGTGAGCTCCAATGCCCTATGCTTCTCTGTCTCGCACGTGGCCTCGTGGAGTGTGGACACCGCTTTTAGGCTGCATGTACGCGCTTGTAGCCATCGGATCACTGCCACGGATGCTGAAACGAAGTATTAAACAAACATGCCCAAACTACGAACAAACTAGAACTCTTCACTGGATAGCGTAACTGACTCTGAACTGACGAAGGTATCGGGACCATGCAGCCGAATGTAAAATGCTTCATAAATTTCCCTAGTTATTTTTGTGAATGTCTAGCCAAACCCCCAATGTCACCTAACCGAGGTGAACAGCCACATCTATCGCAATGAAAAGCCAGGTGACCCGAAGGTTAAGATCTCAAAGACAGAGAATGCTCCCGAGGTCTTACAGTAATACATCTTCTCGTCTGCCCAATATACAGTTTACCACAGGAAAAGGGTATGTTAATAACGACCCCGACAGCACATGCTATATATTTTAAATGCGTGATTGCGTGTGATTTCTATGATTACTTGCATGTGAAATTTAAAATATCTCGAAATATAAATTCATAACTGTATCTCGTTGAAGCAAAACGTGTAATTTAGACTTATGTAATAACTCTATGCGGTTTATTCTTCGCTCCTACAAATACATGCATCAGTGTTCAAATTACCAATGATACCTCTCTAGATTACCCCTGCTGACTATGACCCCACTAAAAGTAACAAATTATTCTCTGATATCAAAACAACTTTTTCCACATCCCCCGACTTATTCTTTGTTTACTACAACAACTCGCCTCGTTGAGGATGTAGCCGGAGTGGTAAAAACACACAAAAAGCACCAATAAAAACGTGCTATCACAAAAAAAGATCACAGCAGCGCTTTGCTGTACTACAACGGACGCAATATTTTAGGTAAAGGCAAGGGGCTGTGCAATCAGCACGGGCGAAAAAAACAAAGGTTCAGCAAAACCCGAACTACAGAACCACACGATAAGAAAGAAAAACAAAATCAATCACAACTCCGATAAAATGAAAAAAAAATTACACCATCTTCCCGAGGGGAATCATGGGGTGATGCGGAGCATCGTGTTGGTTCCGAGGAAAGAGTCAGTTGCGTGCTGACGTCGAGAGATGGCGCCACCGACTGCCCTAGCAATACGCCCTACGCGAGCCTTCGTCGCGGCTCGCGGCAGAGAAACTTGAAACGCTCGCCGATCGCCGTTTATTTTTTTTCACACTTGAAGGAGAGGAGACTAGAGGAGGAGAGTTGCGCGTGCGCGCGCGGTGTGAGTAGAAGCGAACGAACGCGCAGTGCACGCAGCTGGTAGAGAGAGAGAGCGGAGAGAGTAACACGCAGCTGTTGGAGAGGAAGGAGAGAGTTGCGCGTGCGTAGTGCGAGTGCGGACTACGACGCCGCGGGACAAAGACCAGAGCAAGAGATGCTCCGCATCTAAAAAAAAATAAATGAGCGACTGCACAACAGAACTTGAACATGTTTACTATTTGATCTAAGATGCATTTTTTTTTCCAGAGATAACAATAACATAGACACACTCGCCACAAAGTCAACCGTCAAGGAATTTCATTCTCGAATCGTCCGCACGAAAAATGACCTGTCAAATGCATTATTCGCAGCAGCAAACTATAATTGACAAATTAAAACTCCGATTGACATGAAATACTTCTGTAAAAAACATTTATTCGTAATTTGAATGCACAGCCTCAATCTGTGGATCATGGATTCACCGTAGAATCAAACAAAATTAATCCGCTCGTTTTATTCTTTTAAACACAGCTTCGACGTCTAAACTCTCACCACTGTCCCGTATGCAAATTTCATTTAATTCAATCGCATCGTCTAGCTTGGACATCTTTACAGATCTGCCAGTTTTTCGCCGGAACGTGGCAAGTCTGGTTGAAAGTTGAAACTCTTACATTTTGTGTGAAGTGTGCGACCTATTTGTAGTTGGTTGAAAAAACCCGAGACTGCGGGTAAACGACAACAACACTAAAAAGTCTCTAACACAGCTGAAATTTTTATTTTCCGAAACCTGTTTATATAGGCACTTCGATACAAAAAGAAAAAAAAGAGGGAGAGGGTGAGAACCCAAAGAATGCCACCTTCCACCAACGTAACCTCTGACTAAACAACAATGACAACGGACTCTGCGTCATGCACTTCTCTTATCTTTGATCCCTCGCTTCCCGACCGCCAAACACACTGATAACCCCAAGCCCAGAAACACACATACAAAAAAGAAAAGAAAAGAACGACCCATTGTTCCCTCTCCCCGAAAACCTAGACATAAACCTTGAAGGTCAGAGACTTTTCACAGCCTAAGAAATCGACGAAGCTTCGTTGTCTAACCCAAACGACGGCTTATTAACTGCGTTCCCGTGACCTAATATTGTTAACGACTCTTTTATCAACCGCTTGCATGGTCATCTTTTTCCCGCAACTCTACTGAAGTTAAAAGCCACAACGGTTTTTCAGTGTTGTGTCGTGTACCCGCAGTCTCGGGGATTTTTCAATTTTTTAGTGTTGTGTCGTTTACCCGCAGTCTCGGGTTTTTTTCCAACCATGTGCACTGTACACCAGCTCGTTTGCGCCCTTACATTTTGTCTATTGGTAGTCATGCTAATTTGTACATTTTAAGCTGTGCGTGTGCTGTGTTTCTTCTTTTTGTCTCGTGTGCGCCAATGTGAAGACCCGCGTGGTTGTTTTCGGGCACATTAAGTAAACAAACTATTGTTATTATTATTATTCCTACCTCTGCCTCATGTCTCCCTCCCTAGAAAAATATCGCAGGTACGCTTCTTCTGTGAGCTTTATCACGCTAATCCAAAATTTCGCCAAACGCTATTTTTGCACCGTACTGAAAAAATATATGAATCTAGATTATATTTTTATTGCATGCATTTCCATTGCAGGACTTGTATGATACGAAAATATATACAAACTGGATATGACTGAAAACCTTTATGAAAGTAAGCTGGTATGACCGGGATCCGGTCAAAATGGTCCCGGTCAAAATGGTCCCGGTCAAAATGGCCCCGGCACAAAATGGCCCCGGCACAAAATGGTTCCAACTGCCCACCTGGACAAAATGGTCCCAGCGTGGCG
>JAZHYW010022051.1:0-11779 GCA_037355805.1 Ixodes ricinus
CATCCGCCTAAGCCATGCATAGCCGTCAAAAGGTGAGTAAAACGCAAGCTAAAAGTGAGGGTGTCGTAAGTAACATCCACACAGGTCGCCGTGACCGTGGGAATTGCCTAAGGTCCACTGCAAAGCGTGTGTAGGCCTCTCTGCCCATCGCTATCTCGGGTCGCTGATTTTTTTAACACGCAGTTAAGGCATCCCCGAGCAATGGCTGAATGCCCGGTACGTTTGGGTGCGAGGAAATGTGCTTTTTTCTTTTAAATAGTACGGTCGGAGATTAGTCAGAAAATGAGTCATGTTCAATTGTTTCTAAGCACAAGTAGTCTACTACGCTGAGCCTCATTGTTCGCTCAAGTCGCACCATGAAATGACTTCGTGCTAGCAGCGTTTTTTTGGTTCAGCAATGCAAGTGCGCATAATGGCTTATAGTTGGTGGAAACACCAAAACGATTACTTCGGAGCAAACGGACGAAACATAGCGTGCTCTCAGTAGTCTGTCCTAGACTCTGAAAAAAAAAACTGTATCATGGGGATTTACGGGTGAGTAGTTCAAGAGGCAGTTTTTACACCGTAAAAAAATGTTGTGAAAAAAAAAAAAATGTCTGACAGCTGGCCTGCAAGAAAATTTCTATAAAGCTCTCGTTCTCTGTTTTAAATTTTTTCTGCTATTTAACGCCGCTTTTTCTGTAAAATAACAAGTTACCGCAAAAGAAACGTGGCGGCTGGCAAGGTGTCACATCTTACTTAGCCTTTTGGATTATGAGGCAGCTTGCGACATACCTAGGAGATGTAGCAGTGACCGCTAGATGCGCTAAATGGGTCTTTTTTATTTCGCTGTTTTACGCGTACCACCTACTGCTCTAACCATTGCTCATATAACCACCAAACACAAACCACAAACACCAAACTCAATACCGAACACATGTGTACAGGCACATGCACATCAGCAGTACAGCATATGCAAACACTCCAAATGTCACAACATTAACCGGGCGACTCAAAACTCTCAAACATCCCTGAACCTACCCGATTCTAGTATATGTGCCCTCGCCATGCTTTCAAGAGCAATGTCGCGGTGGCGTGCTGCCTACTACCAGATAGCATACAAGAGTGGCTTTACGACTACTTTTGGTATTTCAGTCCTCAGTGCTATCTAAATTTTCAGGCTAGACACCTCTGTAATCTGCCAGCGCTTCGAAGGGCAAAATTATATGAACGTAATCGGCTAGTGCAACGCAGCACGGCATGCTCCCAATTATTTTCTCTTTTCAGATTCATGCATCGATAATCCTACTCAAGCTTTCACGTTGCCCCATTCTCGTTCTCTGCGCGCTTAATAGCAACGCAAGTTGCGAATACCTGCAATCCCAGCCGCTGCACGGGTAAAGGTAACACAATTCTTAGCCTTGTGTTGTTCAATCCGTTTTTTCCTTAAGTACAGTGCCTGAGAATGGGTGATTAATTGCAGTGGAGCAAAACGCTGGCGGCACGCTTTCCCGCGTTGGTCGCGTGACGAATGAGTCGCCCAACTTGCTTCACTTTAAAAGCCACTAAATTGAATATGAAGCACTTATGAAAAAAATAATGTAGTGAAGTACAATCTGATCTAAATAGTTTAATATGCACTGCATTCCGTGAACATATACACCCTATCAAATTATTTTTCAAACCTTTCAGTTTACTGTTGACAACAAAAGGTTGGTAGTTGAACACAAAAATTAAGTCATTCTCTGATGGAGAGGCGACGATGTTGGTGGTTCATCTATTAGGCAGCTACTTTGCGGCAGGAGATATCCAGGAAGGGCCAGAAAGCGGCTGGGCTATGGGATGCCCTGATGGAGACGAGGCAGAGGTGATTGACATTTAGGTTTAGGCTTATTGAATCATTGAGCAAAACATAGAAACTGAAGAACACGAACGGCGAAAGAGGCGAGAGTTTGGGCTCGGGCTGGCGCTTCTAACACCACACAGAGTCCGTGACGACGCAACAATCTAGTAGAAGCCGATTACTACACTGCAACTGAACAGGAACCCGCTACAGAATTGGAAAGTTAAAGGGCTAGCACGTACAGCCGGGATATCACAACAATGACGCCTGGAGGTTACGTCAGAAATGATCCAAATGGGAAAACCTAGAGCACTAAGTAGCTCCTTCGGAGCAGAGTAGCGCAAACCTTTGATCCGCGTGTTTTGCCGACAACATGGCCGACAGAGCAGCCTGGCGTCAGTCATGTGGTAATCAAGGTTCCATGAGGCGGCCCGACATATGGCAGAACACTTGAAGATCGACAAACACGGCTGATTAAAAAAGCACCGCCAAGTTCACACTTTTCGTAACTACTCATTCTAAAAATGATTAAACACTAAAGACTTGATCAAAGTTTTCATGATATCGGATGCGTGGGAAACTTTGAGAAGGCAATTTTCAAGGCAATCGGGTTTGAAGCAGACAATTTTTGTACGCAGCGGATATGAGGTTTTGGGTTAGCCGCATCCGGGACACGTGAACGCTGTGACGTCACCGTCACGTCGACGCGCCGTCTGCTGCATAATGCCGCTCAGGCAATGAAAAAAAATACGTCCTTACGTGGCACACAACTTATTGCAAATTATTCTAAAAATGTTCCTTAATTATGTCAAAAACACTATTCTCGTTCCGTATATCCCCAGAATATTGAAGACACAACATTTGTTTTTTTGTTCCCCATGGATTTCCGACCGGAGTTGGAACCTCCGGGCGTTCGCCTCTAGTCGCCGAGAGGTGGCATTCTAGATTGCATTACTCTGCTCCGCATCCATCTTGAAAAATTAACTCCACGGAAATTATGACCGAGGAAGACACTGCGCGCGTTAATCAATGCACTACAATTACAGATACATACACGTAGCTTTATTCTTTAAGTACACAAACAAACTATTAATGCGTTAAATACGTTTTCAGAACCGCATTTCGTAATTACGAGAAATACCTAATAATCCAAAAAAAGTATAAACAGAAAATGTCGTTTTTTTGTTTAAACAGGTTTCGGTTAGACCATTAACAGATGTTTTCTGTATGACAACAGAAATATCGCAAAAATGCGTGTAATTTCACGCACAATTTTTATAGTGTACGCTCTTCTGCTATAAGTCGCACGGTGTTGGATGCTGAAATCTTAATCATTTCTGTCAAACCATTGTTGTAAAAAACGGAGGGTGTGGCTCACCAAAGGAGATAATCCGGTGAAACCCGTAGAATGCTTTCAGATGTCCCCTGTTCTTTTTCCCGCTGGAGGGGGATAAAGGGTTGTGAAAATGTTCCCTTTGTCCCTCGCAGCTTGGTCTTTAGGCCGCTTGACTGGGCTCTCTCCTGAATCCCCGCGGCTGTTTGGTCGTGTATTCGTTCTTTTCTTCGTGAACACCTCGTGCCGCTTAGGCTTATTCTTGGGGTCCGTGATGGCAGTTTCTGCGTCGTCTTATGGGGAAGCTCGTCAGTGACCTTTAAAGCAGAGAGGGTTGTTGTTTCCTCGTCGTGTTCCCTGCCTGTTGGGTTTGTCCTTGCCTCCTGCTGTTGGTCATTTGCGCTTGCTTCCTCATTGACTTTCCAGGCCTCTGTGCCGACCGGCGCGGCATCGCTAGACACTTGTGAGATTTCCTCCACGTCGGAATTGTCCAATTTTTCCTGGGTGCATTGGGTTTCACGGTTTCCCCGTTCCAAGGCAGCGTATGACCCCAGGCAGTAGTCGGCGGCGTGCCCAAAACCTGGCATTTTCCGCATCATGGGACCGATCACTGGCGTCTCATCTAACCCACCTGTCGACAACGGAGGCCTATGGGTGGCCGCCTAGGCACCGAGAGCACCACGTGCGTCCCTGTCAGGTTGACCTGGTGCGGAAGGGCGTCCAGAGCAACGGCGTTTTCATAGGAACATGGTAATGTTCCTTGTTTCTAGGTTCCCAAAAACCCTCCCATCCCCAAATTTCTCCTTCGACTTCCTAGACAGAGGCAACAGGACAAAACAAGTTTTTTCCACTTCGTTTGGCGAAGGCATCGGTACCTTATGTATTTTGACGGTTAGCTCTTGGACGCTAGGGTCGATTACGAGGCAGCGATTGCCAATTACGTTGAGCTCTGCCTTCGCGGCCAGCGTGTCCCGGGCCCCAGCGTCATGACGGGTTACCATCCAAACATTGTTGTACTGAAGGGGGGCACAAGTCAGCGATGCTGTCCTTCTCACGGGGTTGTGCAGCGCGTGGACGAAATCTTCAATGCGGTACAGGTGGGCGGACGGTTCACGGTGAAGGAGTTAAGGTGTTGACACTATATTGTCCGTGCAGACAGTGGTGGCAGGAGTTACTTGTACTTTGTTGACGGGGCAAAAATGACCTGAGAAACCTGACCGGGAGCTGCCGTACTCATCGTTCCGCGGGTGCCCATTTCTGCGCGACTTACTCGGACGGGAGCGCGAAAGACACTGTGGCCCCGCAGCCACCCTTGCAAGGCTTGGGAAGGAGGCGCAGATTAGATGCGCTCCTATCGCGTTCTACTCCTGAAAGCAAAGCTTAAGTGTCCTCCGTAATTTTACAAAGTCTGCTAAGACCAAAAAAATTTATCATGCGGCTGCTTTATGTTTGGTATTTTCTTTAAGGAACAACAAAATGGTTTTCGTGGCTTTCCTCCTCCGCTTCTTGTCGGAGGAATGACGGTGGCTCTTCTCTTCATGACTTCCGGTAAGCAATACAAATCTTTTGTGAAAGTACCGGATTTTCCTGCAAACCGCTTATAAAGCTTTTTTTTATTGCATAATATTATTTATGCATTGTTAAACTCCTCAGTCTAAGCCCAAAGGTAGCGCTTGCGGTTCGAACAAGATATAAGTTTTACGAACTTTTGGTTGACTTATTAACAATTCATAGGTAATTCATAGGGCTTTGTCGGCCGCCAATTTGTCATGAATCTTATTTAGAAAACAGAATGTACCTTTAGAGTGAGATAACGGGTCGTTCTTGAATTCGATATCTTGTCCCAAATATCAGCGCTAGCTTCTTGCAGAAACTGAGGTGGGACCATGCGGTAGTATATTTTTTTTTTGCTGTGAAGAAAATACTCTAGATTATTTGAGGGACACTCTTACACGGCCGGAAAATTGAATTTTGAAACTCCAATAGCATGTGGTTACTTACATTTTTGCCCGTTCCCCTCCTTCACCTCTTGCTGTTTGCTGTCACCTTCTAGGGAGGGGCCTCGTACACGTTGTACCAGAACAGTAATCGATCACAAATACAAGTACCCTCGACTTAAAAAAATACTGTTTATCTTGGATGACAGGACTCGAAATGTAATTGTCCATCATGTGAATGAGTGGCAGCCTATTTTCCTATGATATATAATTTTCAAGAGGGCAGACCTTTCTGTGTTTGACAACGGTGGACCTTTTGTACTGTTTAGACTATTGAACCAGAATCATCCAAATGTGAACAAATTATCTTCTTAATTTACCAATTTTGATAAACCACGCTCCTCTCAGGTACTTGTTTCGAAGTTTACTTTGGTTGAAACGTGAATACAAAAGGAGCTGTTAGAAAAACGAGGTAAAATATATGGTCACGGTTACAAGAAATTTTTGTTCTTTCAAAGTAATCGTCAACCTCGTGCGACTGCTTCATAATAGATGTCATAAAATTACTACTTAACAACTCAAAAGTGTATTTAATTTGAAGTAATATTATTACTTGCAGTGAGTACTGTACAAGTCTGCTTCGGAGTTCGGTAGAGTGCCTTCATTTCTGCCAGTATTTCCAACTGGTCAATTTGGGTCATGTGATTTATGAGCCGCGTTGGCAATACGAGATGCGTGGAGAGGTAACCAAATATTTTGATCGTATCCGAACGTATTATTTTCACGCGCTTCTCTTCCAACCTTGCGACAAAGGAAAGCATGTGCTACAGATGCGAATGTGCGTTGCGAGTGTCTCGATATGAAATTACGGTGGTCCCGGTCCTTACTGGTTCCTGCCCCCTCACTTCAAAATCAAGGATGTCTCAGGAATGTTTAGATGTGGGCTAGATTTAAGAGTTAAAGCAGCTCAGACCACAGAGTATGCTATGAATTAATGAAAGATGTCTCCTGCAGCACATGGGACGTAATGTTGCGCATGCGCTGCCATGCCACGGATTCGAAAATGGGGGGATGGGGCTGAGGGGCGAAAGCGCTTGCAGAACGATCAAATATTGGCTGAACTCCTCGCACTATGGTGCCTGGAGCGCGTCTTCGACTGGTGTGCGGCGAAGCGCCCTCCCTGCCCGCACATATGAAGTCGGGTCTCGAAGTGGCGACAAATGACGTCCACAGAAGCCGTGAGTGTCATGCTGCAGGATGTCGCGATGCTGGCGGCTGGGCGAGAAATGCTGGCCCGGCGGACGAGAAGGCGAGCACGAGCGTCGCTGTCGTCCGCTTCGTCCGAGGCGTCCCAACATTCTGCCCGGGCTTATAAATAAAAAGGGGGCATGTTGCAACATTTAAGGGGAAGTCAGGCTATAAAAACTTTGAAATTACCAGCCAATGCGACCGAAGATCTCTCTGGCAATTGGTGCGCGCAGGAGCATGTCGGCGAGATTGATGGCTGATTGTGTAGCGATTGGGGCTGAGCGCGCTCCGTCCGGTAGGTTTTATCAGATCGAAGAGCTGGGCGACGAAGCAAGCTGGCAGTTGAGGCTTATCACGGGCAGAACGGCGGGCCGCTGCTGGTGCACCGGACGACTCAGGGCGGCGCACAGCGATTCGCAACGGAGAAACCGTCTGGCGTCGGCCGGGACACTCATTTCGGTCTGGCTACGGTATTGGCGCTTCCATGCGGCTGCGTCGCCGCGATCAGACTGGCTTCTCTTCTGCGGGCGTTGCGCTTTCGCCGGTAAGCCGTCAGCGTATTACATATAGATATAGTTTTACGATATCAGGAGTCGGTCAACCATTCTCTCACATTTCTCACGGTCGCCGATCTGTGGCAACGATGGATTTTGGCAGTTGGTCGCGGCGGTGGCTCGGACCGCAGCAAAGTGGGCGTGTGTGCTCCGTGCACTTCCAATAGTTAATAAAACATCCCCCAACCTCGAGTCAGGTTGTGGTGGTTCATTTTGTCACGGCAGCAATAGAACGTGCCAGTGGACGACCTGCACAGCGGCCGCAATGGAAAGATAAAGCCAAACGTATTGTAGCGTGACAAAACATGAGAGAACGAGGGCAGCTATCAATGCACGGAGGACGCGAAAGTCGTCGCCGTAAAGTGCTCTGGAGCTAGTCCAACCCGTCGGGTCGACATGGGTATGGAATCATGTTCATATATAATTTGTTAATGCTTTGGCTACTGTAGTACTTAGTTTCCAGGAGATAAAAGAAACTCCCTCGGACGAACGCAGATGAAAAGCACAATACCCAAAACACGCCAACAGGCACTGGTTACAGCGCTGACGTTCCACGTTGAATACCATCGTCGTTTCAGGATAGTAATGTCCGTCGAAAAGAGTAATGCATTTTACTTTATAGCTGAGGCAAGCATGAAAAAGCGCAGCAGGTGTTGAACCGGTAGGCTGAGCGCGGGCGACGGTTTCTACTTTCGATGACCAATAAATGAAACCCCCCACCAACACCACGCTCGCTACACGCAGCCAATCAACTACGCGACACCTCACGTGCTGTGGGTCACGTTGGCCCGATGAGTGAGGGAAGGTAAGGAGGAGAAATTGAGAAAAGAGTGCGGTAGGACATAGAGAAAATGGTCGTGGAAGGCCTCGGCTGACTTCATGCCTCTCCTACCTTACTAATCTCATTGCCTGAACCTTCCGAGAACTGTCACTCCGAAGAGCGACTTGCAGCAGAACAGGCTTCTACCAGATCCACCAGCTCCAGGGACACCGCCAGGGTCGCGACCACGACAGCATGAGAACTTCTATGACGTTATCAGGCGGAAATCGAGGGACGACTTTTGGACGCGGTAAACACCCCAGTCGGAGTCGCGTTTCATGCACCATACTTGCACTCGTAATGCGAGTGCGACCTATATGACCACGTGACCTTGATTGAGTGGTTGAAAAAGCAGATATAGCCTTACAGGAGTTGGGAATACCAGTACGTCGTATCTGCATTTTTTCGTAGCCTCTCAATATACCATTTTATGGGAGTATTTGGAGAGCAAGGCAGATATGTCTATGAAGGAAAGTCGAGCGCATGACGAAGGTAAAATAATATCTAGGCCTAGTAGTGAAGATGCGATGCGAAACTGAGCATACGGTGTCTCCTATGCGATTGCATCGTGCTTTTTGTTACATCTGAGAATGTTTTTTTTTATTATTTAGACCTAGAGATCTTAACTTTCATTTTTGAATTTAAACCCTGTTATTAAAATATAATGATTGTTCTTTTGCTGTTTTATGTGAAAATCACCGCACCGACTGTTTCCTGACTCATATCACCCTACAAATTAGTAGAGGCGTCCACCGTCTACATTCTGCCAAAAGAAATGAGCTTTAGTACATATCTAAACCATGCAGCACGCGAAGGTGCTAATCGTTTCTAGCTGTTGTATTGACCTTCAGGTATTATGCTCACTAGTAAGACAAATTCATATCGTGTGCTTTTGATTTTTTGCTGTAAGAATTGCTAGCGAAAATATCTCCGAAACTTAAGTTACAGAAAACAGGACTGCCATGTTGACATGTACACTTCGGTTATAGACGATAATATTTGTTACCTGATCAAGAAAGCTAACACATTCCGTGTTTTTTTTATTATATATATAAATATTTCTCTTGCCTCAGACCATCCAACGTCGAAACAAACTTGTGGAAGGTTTTGGTTATGTTAGAACTCAATGCATATAAATATTAAATTATTTTGCACTATCTCATTATGAAAACGAGATACGTGTGTTTTTTAAGGACTTACATGTGTGACACGGTATGCAGGCAGCGACAACAGTGGATCCCGAGGGAACTTTTCTCCGCTCGACCGTACGGCCCCGAGAGCTTCGGATTACTTTACCCGGCTCCAGTGCTGCCTCGTCGGCGGATTCTGCCTGCACCGCTTACATAAGTTCCTTGCATCATCTATTGCACAACCTGGACAATATTCTGGCAATCAATCCATAGCACTGCGAATACTGCTGTCTCATCTGTCTGACGTATTGCCTCGCGATTGCACCGGTTCACGCCACCGCGAGATAACCCTCGGCACAAGGATTTCAAGAGAAGTCGGAACAGAAGACGGCACGAAGCGAGACGACATGGAACCAGCGGCGTTCGAGACGCCGGAATCGGCGTCTTCATCATTATCGTAATTGTAAGCATGTTAACGACCCAGCTGACTGAATAAAAAGTACGTCTCTCTCACAAACCGTTCTAGACCACTCAAAGCTCCCGAGTCAAGAGTTGATCAACCCGGACGCTACGGTGGCGACTACGATTTTCCAGCCGCAAACACACAAACAAGCCCTACACTCCAGCCGCTGCCCGGACGAGCAGCCCATCTCCAGCACCATCTCCGCAGTCGCTCCTCAAGCTTGCCCCTTTCTCGTCAGCGGACCCGCAGCTGTGGTCTGTCCAAGTCGAACTTCAATTCGCTGCATGCGACGAATTGCACGAGCTGACATGACGAAGCTCCACCAGCTCCACCACCACAGACGTGGGTAATCCTGGTGCCTCCAACTCGCCAGCCTTCGACGCCTACAACACCCCAGAGGACACAGCTGATCCGCCGCAGTAAGCGGCGCAAGAGGAGAAACGCTTCATAGCAACTCTTGCCCAGCAGAGGACCTTGATTAACCGAAATCTGAGCGCAGCTCTTGCGTCGGATGCAGCTAGCTCCTCGAGACGAGGTGACAACCGTCGGCAAGTCCCTTCTCCGCGAGCTCCTCCTGCACCGGTTGCCCGAGCAACGTTTAGGTGGCGATCGCGCCAGCCGGGGACATCGGACTCGCCGAAATCGCCGAGGAAGCGGACAAAATTATGAAGCGTCGCGACGCCGTCCCCGAACATCTCAGAGGTCGACACTCCGATCCAGTTGGACAAGAAGTGCACGTGAATTACGTTCCGAGGTCGCGTGTCGCGGCAGCCTTGTAGTGCAAAACCACAAGCTCCCCGTGGCCGCCACGCATCACGCGTGCGTTTCAGCCCAGCGCCGGTCTCGCCCTCCTCCCGGCATAAACTGGCGAGTGCTGGTACCACCAATGTTTTGCGCAGATTCTCAAATGTGAGCTTTTCAACCAAGCGGAAAACGCCATGCCGAGCACAACGAAAGCAAGGCTGCCGATCCCCACCGCCGTCGATCCTGACGGAACGCATATTTGGTGTCTACACTCGTGGATGCCGGGCCAGAGGTTAGTGTCGCCCCAGCAGTCGTGCAAAACGCCGGCACCCGGCACGTCAGAACTTCACGCCGTAAAACAACTCGGCTACTTCGACGCACGTGCGCGTTCCCGTCAATCGTTCTCAGACTGCGGCGCTCATTTCACTGGGTTTATCTGCGCGGTATTTCCGCACGCAATTTTCGGCGCAGACATCGTGACGCGTTTGGGCTGCTGGTGGACGTGAAGGCGCGACGTTCTCCAGACGAGACCACAGTAACACGCTGTCGAATAAATGCGTCAGGTCTGCAGTTCATCAGACCCACATTCTCGTTTCCAGCTGAGGAATCCCCGTACACGAGGCTGTCGCCGAGTCACGCAGCTGACGCCGTTGGGATTTGACCAGTGCCCTATCGAACACACCGCAGACGCACCAGTTATCAAGGACGCCAAGCCCACTGCATACGCGCGTCTTCAACGGCTGCTCCCAGAAAAACCAAGTCGCTTCGACAACAGTTCGGAACTCATGCCAGAGCTGCATTGTTCGCCAGTCGAGAGCCCCGGTCCCTGCATCTTCACATCGCTTCCAAATCCACGATAGAGACTGGCGCTGTGTGGCGACTACCGAGAATTCAACCACAACACAGCAAGATCTCTACGGGATCCCGCATATTCGCGGCACTTCACGTACTTCGTAGATCGCAGCAGGTACCGCCATCTTTCTTCAAGAGCAGATCGATCTGGTATGTCCTTACGCATCACCCCTTCCCGAGCCCTTGGATATTCCACATCGCCAGCATGACACCCTTCGGTCTTTCTGAGTTTCTGCGAATGGCATTTAAGCCAGCAACGGTGCGGGAGACTCTTCAAACGTTTCGTAGATTCGATGCTGCGGAGGATCCCTTCAAGCAGGCTTCACATTCATGATATCCTCGCGGCCTGCAAAACTGCCGGCGAACATCTCGCACACCTTGCAACCCTGTTCACTTGCCTGGCCGAATTTTGTTGTCATCAATGTGGACAGCCATGTTGCGCATGAAGACCACTTCAGGCGTGGTTGCAGCGGTTGAGCGGGGCGCGGGCGCTCCGCGAATTTATCTTGCTTGATAGAGTGATCACATGTTGCCTGCGCTTATTTGCCTGGCTGGGCCCTAGTGAGCGTTTGGAATCAGGCTGGAATTGGGTTTGAAAGGGCTCGCAGCGCCCTGCCAGCCCGCCACCACGGCGACGCGCTCCCAGTGGCCTTTCTCATATTGCACGGCACTGGCCGTTTTTACAAGCCCGACCTCGAACTTTTGGGAAATACCATCAATGCTTCTTAACCCGCTTACTGCTCGTGACCAAGGTGTGCGGTCATCACAAGTTTCCCACGATATCAACCAGAAGCAACCCGGGAGTTTCTGTATCTTAAACTTTATCGGCGGTTTCCGCGGCTTCGCAGAAAGCTGTTCCGCTGTACTGGCTGCTTG
>JAZHYW010022052.1:0-10399 GCA_037355805.1 Ixodes ricinus
GCTTCGCGTGATGCCGGCCGTGCCAGTGAGTAAAACGCGTTAAAAAGTAGGGGGTGTCGTATGTAACATCCACAAGGTCACGTGACCGTAGGGAATTTCTAAGGTTACCAAAGCGTGTGTAGGCCCTCTCTGCCCATCGCTAACTGCCGCTGCTTTTAACACGCAGTTAAGGCATCCTCGAGTAATGTCGTGCCGGGTGCGTTTAAAAGCAGGAAAGAAATTATTTTTTTCTTAAAGATTATTTGGAGATTAAACAGAGACGAGTCCTGTTAAATTGTTTCCAAACACACAGTTCACTACGCTGAGCCTCCATTGTTCGCTCAAGTCGCAATGAATGACTTCGTGCTAAAGCGTTTCTTTGATCAGAAATGCGGTGCGCTCGCACGGCTCATAGTGAGTGGAAACAGCAAACGTCATTTTCGGAGCAACTGGACGAAACCCTTGGCCTTCTCACGTGAGTCTGTCCTAGACTCTTAAAAAAACTATATCATGGAATTCACGGGTGAGTAGTTCAAGGAGGCAGTCTCTTCACTGTAAAAAAATGTTGTGCCAAAAAAAAATTGTGTGACAGCTGGCCTGCAAGAAAATTTCTGTCAAGCTCTTTTCTCTGTTTTTAAATGTTCTGTTATTTAACATACTTTCTCTGTAAAATAACATGTTACCGCAAAAGAAATATGGCGGCAAGCAAGCTGCTCAACACCTAGCCTTTTGGATTAGGAGGCAGCTTGCGCCACCTAAGAGGTGTAGTAGTGACCGCTAGATGCGCTAAAGGGGTCTTTTCATTTCACATTTTACGCGACAACCACTCATATAAGTTGCTCATATAAACCAGCAAACAGAAATCACAAACAGCAACTAATACCGAACACTATTTACAGGCACATACATATCAGCAGTTGCAACAAGGCACAAACAACTCCAACAACACCATTTTCGTGACTCTCTACTCTAAACATCCTACCGACCCGATTCGTATATGTGCCCTACCATTTTAAGAGAACCAGTCGCAAAGGGTGTGCCGCTCTTTACTAGATAAATACAAAGAGTATTTGTAACTACTTTTGGTATGTCAGTCCTCACTGTATTTAAATATTCAGGCTAGACACATCTCTTAATCTAGCCCTTCGAAGACGGCAACATTATATGAACGTAATTGGCTAAAGTAACACAGAACGGCATGCTCCCAATTATTTTCTTTTTCAGATTCATGCACTGATAATCCTACTCAAGCCGCATTGCCCCATTCTCGTTTCGCGCGCTTAATAGCAACACAAGTTACAATACCTGCATTCCCAGTCAGTACTCGGGTAAAGGTAACACCATTCTTAGCCTTGTGTTGTTTAATCCGTTTTTTCCCTTAAATACAGTGGCTGAGAATAGGTGACTTAATTGTAGCGGGGAAACGTTGGCGGCACGCTTTCCCGCGCTGGTCGCGTGACCAATGAGTCGCCCAACTTGCTTCACTTTAAAAGCCACTATATTGAATATGAAGCCCTTATGAAAAAAAAGTATTACAGTTCAATTTGATCTAAATAGTTTTATATGTACTGCATTCCGTGAACATATACATCCCTATCAAATTATTTTAAATCTTTCAGTTTACTGTTGACAACAAAAGGTTAAAGGTGAACACAACAATGAAGTCATTCTCTAATGGAGAGGCGACGATGTTGGTGGTTCAACTATTATGCAGCTACTTTGCGGCAGGATATATCCAGTAAGGGCCAGAAAAACGGCTGGGCTATGGGAAGAAAAGACGAGGCAGAGGTGATTGACATTTAGGTTTAGGCTTAATGAATCATAGAGCAAAACATCAAAACTGAAGAATACGAATGGCGAAAGAGGCGTTCCGGGCACGGGCTGGCGCTTCTAACACCACACAAAGAGTCCGTGACGACGCAACAATCTAGTAGAAGCCAATTACTACACTGCCACTGAATGGGAATCCGCTACAGAATTGGAAAGTTAAAGGGATACGCACGTACAGCCGGGAGATCACAACAATGATGGCTGCAGCTTACGTCAGAAATGATCCAAACGGGAAAACCTAGAGCACTAAATAGCTCCTTCGGAGCAGAGTAGCGCAAACCTTTGATCGGCGTGTTTTGCCGACAACATGGCCGACAGAGCAGCTCGGCGTCAGTCACGTGGTAATCAAGGTTCCATGAGGCGGCCCGCCCTATGGCAGAACACTTGGAGATCGACGGACACGGCTGACTAAAAAATAAACGCCGAGTTCACACTTTTCGAAACTAGTCATTCGTGAAGTAGGTTAAACACTAAACCGTTTATCAAAGTTTTCATGATATCGGATGCCTGGGAAACTTTTGAGAATGCAATTTTCAAGGCAATCGGGTTTGAAGCAGATAGTTTTTGTACGCAGCGGAGATTAGCTTTTGGGTTGGCCGCATCAGGACACGTGGACGCTGTGACGTCACCGTCACGTCGGCGCGTCGTCTGCTGCATAATGCCGCTCAGGCAATGAAAAACAAAATGCGTCCTTACGTGGCACACAACTTACTGCAAACTATTCTAAAATGTTTCATTATTATGTCAAGAAACTATTATCGTTCCGTACATCCCCAGAATATTGAAGAAACGACAATATGTTTTGTTCCCCATGGATTTCCGATTGGAGTTGGAACCTCCGGGCGTTTGCCTCTAGTCGCCGAGAACGTGGCATTCTAGATTGCATTACTCAGCTCCGCATCCATCTTGAAAATTACCTCCACGGTAATTATGACCGAGGAAGACACTGCGCGCGTTAATCAATGCACTACAATTACAGATACATATACGTAGCTTTATTCTTTAAGTACACAAAGAAACTATTACTGCGTTAAATACGTTTTCAGAACCACTTTTCGTAAAGATGAGAAATACCTAATTATCCAAAAAAGTAAAAACAGAAAATGTCGTTTCTTTGTTTAAACAGGTTTCGGTTAGACCATTAACAGATATTTTCTTTATGACAATATAAATATCTGTAAAAATGCTTGTAATTTCACGCACAATTTTTATATTGTACGCTATTTTGCTATAAGTCTCACGGTGTTGGATGCTGAAATCTTAATAATTTGCTGTCAAACCATTGTTGTAAAAAACGGAGGGTTGGCTCACCAAGGAGATAATCCGGTGAAACCCATAGAATGCTTTGAGATGTCCCCTGTTCTTTTTCCCGCTGGAGGGGGATCAAGCGTGGTGAAAATGTTCCCTTTGTCCCTCGCAGCTTGGTCTTTAGGCCGCTTGACTGGGCTCTCTCCTTATTCCCCGCGGCTGTTTGGTCGTGTATTCGTTTCTTTTCTTCGTGAACACCTCGTGCAACTTAGGCTTATTCTTGGGGTCCGTGATGGCAGTTTCTGCGTCGTCTTTTGGGGAGGCTTCATCAGTGACCTCTGGAGAAGAGAGGATCGTTGTTTCCTCGTCGTGTTCCTGCTTATTGGGTTTGTCCTTGCCTCCTGCTGTTGGTCATTTGCGTTTGCTTCTTCATTGACTTTTCAGGCCTTTGTGCCGACCGGCGCGGCATCGCTAGACACTTGTGAGATGTCCTCCACGTCGGAATTATCCAATTCTTCCTCGTTGCATTGGGTTTCACGGTTTCCCCGTTCCATGGCAGCGTATGACCCCAGGAAGTAGTCAGCGGCATGCCCAAAACCACGGCATTCTCCGCATCATGGGACCGATCACTGGCGTCTCATGTGACCTACCTGTCGACAACGGAGGCCTATGGTTGGCTGCCTAGGCACCAAGAGCACCACGTGCGTCCCTATCAGGTTGACCTGGTGCGAAAGGGTGTCCAGAGAAACGCCGTTTCGTAGGACCATGGTAATGTTCCTTGTTTCTAGGTTCCCAAAACCCTCCCGTCCCCACATTCCTCCTTCGACTTCCTAGACATAGCCAACAGGATAAAACAAGTTTTTTTCCACTTGGTTTGGCGAAGGCATCGGCACCTAATGTATTTTGACGGTTAGGTCTTGGACGCTAGGGTCGATTACGAGGCACCGATTACCATTTACGTTGAGCTCTGCCTACGCGGTCAACGTGTCCCGGGCCCCAGCATCATGACAGGTTACCATCCAAACATTGTTGCACTGAAGATGCACAAGCCTGCGATGCTGTCCTTCTTCACGGGGTTGTGCAGCGCGTAGCCGAAATATTCAATGCGGTACAGGTGGGCGGACGGTTCACAGTGAAGGATTAAGGTGTTGACACTATATTGTCCGTGAAACTGTTGTGGCAGGAGTTACTTGTACTTTGTTGACGGGGCAAAATGACCTGAGAAACCCGACCGGGAGCTGCCGTACTCATCGTTCCGCAGGAGCCCATCTCCGTGCGACTTACTCGGATGGGAGCGCGAAAGACACTGTAGCCACGAAGCCACCCTTGCATGGCTTGGGAAGGAGGCGCAGCTTAGATGCGCTGCTATCGCGTTCTACTCCTGAAAGCAAAGCTTAAGTGTAGTCCTGCAATTTTACAAAGTCTGCTAAGACAAAAAAAAATTTGATCATGCGGCTGCTCTATATTTGGTATTTTCTTTAAGGAACAACAAAATGGTTTTCGTGGCTTTCCTCCTCCTGCTTCTTGTCGGAGGAATGACGGTGGCTCTTCTCTTCATGACTTCCGGTAAGCAATACAAATTTTTGTGAAAGTACCGGATGTTCCTGCAAAGCGCTTATAAAGCTTTTTTTTTAATTGCAAACATTATTTATGCATTGTTAAATCCTCAGTTTAAGTCTAAAGGTAGCGCTTGCGGTTCGAATAAGATATCAAATATTTACGAACTTTTGGTTAACTTATTAACAATTCATAGGTGATTCATAGGCTTTGTCGGCCGCCAATTTGTCATGAATCTTATTTAGAAAACAGAATGTACCTTTTGAGTGAGATAACGGTTCGTTCTTGAATTCGATATCTTGTTCGAAATATCAGCGCTAGCTTATTGCAGAAACTGAGTGTGGGAACATGCGTAGTATATTTTGTTTTCGCTGTGAAGATAATACTCTAAATTACTTGAGGGACACTCTCTACACGGCCGGAAAATTGAATTTTGAAACTCCAATAGCATGTGGTTATTTACATTTTGCCCGTTCCACTCCTTCACCTCTTGCTGGTTGGCGTCACCTTCTAGGGAGGGGCCTCGTACACGTTGTACCAGAACAGTAATCGACCACAATTACAAGTACCCTCGACTTAAAAAAAATATTGTTTATCTTGATGACAGGACCAAAATGTAATTGTCCATCATGTGAATGAGTGGCAGCTTCTTTTCCTATGATATATAATTTTCAAGAGGGCAGACCTTTCTGTGGTTTGAAAACGGTGGACCTTTTGTACTGTTTAACTATTGAACCAGAATCATCCAAATGTGAACAAATTATCTTCTTAATTTACCAATTTTGAAAAACCACGCTCCTCTCAGGTACTTGTTTCGAAGTTAACTTTGGTTGGAAACGTGAATACAAAAGGAGCTATTAGAAAAACGAGGTAAAATATGCGGTCACGGTTACAAGTAATTTTTGTTCTTTCAAAAGTAATCGGGTCACTCGTGTAATTGCTTCATAATAGATGTCATAAAATTACTACTTGACGACTCAAAAGTGTATTTAATTTGAAGTAATTTTATTGCTTGCAGTGAGTACTGTACAAGTCTGCTTCGGAGTTGCGTAGAGTGCCTTCATTTCACAGTATTTCCAACTGGTCAATTTGGGTCATGTGATTCATGAGCCGCGTTGGCAATACGAGATGCGGGGAGGTAACCAAATATTTTGATCGTATCCGAACGTATTATTTCCACGCGCTTCTCTTCCCACCTTGTGACAAAGGAAAGCATGTGCTACAGATGCGAATGTGCGTTGCGGGTGTCTGATATGAAATTGCGAACGGTCCCCACGGTCTTGCCTCAGACCATCCAACGTCGAAACAAACTTGTGGAAGGTTTTGTTATGTTAGAACTCAATGCATATAAATATTAAAATATTTTGCACTATCTCATTATGAAAACAAGATACGTGTGTTTTTTAAGAACTAACATGTGTGGACACGTACGCAGGCAGCGACAGCAGTGGATCCCCAGAGAACTTTTCTCCGCTCGACCGTACGGCCCCGGAGAGCTTCGGATTACTTTACCCGACTCAAGTGCTGCCTCGTCGGCGGATTCTGCCGTACGCTTACATAAGTTCCTTGCATCATCTATTGCACAACTTTGGATAATATTCTGGCAATCAATCCATACCACTGCGAATACTACTGTCTCATCTGTCTGACGCATTGCTTCGCGATTGCACCGGTTCACGCCACCGCGAGGTAACCCTCGGCACAAGAATTTCAAGAGAAGTCGGAACAGAAGACGGCACGAAGCGAGACGATATGGAACCAGCGGCCTTTACAGACGCCGACATCGCGTCTTCATCATTATTATAATTATGGAGAAGTAATAATCAGCCCTATTGGAAAAACCAGCATGAAAATCAAACTGGCCAAGCTGGTAACTAAACTGGTCAATGTGGTCAATGTGGTAGTCAAACTGGTTTAACTGGTAATCAAGCTGGTTTAATCTGGGCAAGCTAGAATTTAAGCTGGTCAGTCTGGTTTAAGTGAAAACCAACATGGTCTAACTAGAATCTGGTTTTAGATTCAATCTGGTGTAGCTGGGAGCCAGTCTGGTCCTAACTGGTCAAACTGGTTTTCCATGGAGCCAATGTGGTCAAGCTGGGAGACAAGCTGGTCATGCTGGGAGACAAGCTGGTGAATCTGGTCGAACTAATAATCGTGGTGGTCAAGCTGGTCTTGCTGGGAGTGCGCACGCCAAGGTCGGCTAGAGATAGCGGAACTGACATTGCTGGGAGCGCGCGCGCCAAGGTGGGCTTAGGCTGGAACGAGGCCACGTCCTGTTCTTTGTCCTCTTTTTTTTTCGTAGACGACCGGGCGCGTCAGGCGTGCTGCAGGCTACCTTTGTGTGCAAGAAGAGAGAGAGAGAGAGAGTGGTAGAAACGGAGAATTTGAGACGCGTTTGGCTATCTTCGGCAGATTTTCGAAGGGACGGTTGTGTGCGCGTTGTTGGGAGACTACTTGAACGACGGTGCAAGCGAAGCGGGATTTGAGGAGACAGCGAGCGGCAGTCCGTTCAGTGCGGGAAGATGTCGGACGTCCCGACTGAGGCGTTGCTTCGTGTCTTCGAACGTGTGTGTGCTCGTGAATGACGGTGGTGCCAAGGAGTATCGCCAATGCCATCGAAGCCACACGGATTTCCTCGCCTCTGCCGACCACGCAAGTTGCGGCTTCGCCCCCATCACTGGCGGGACCCAGGTTCGCTTCTCTCATCCGTGTAGTATTTTCTTTTGCTATTGCCAGTTTCTGGCGTGTGTCTAGTATTTTTCGTGTTGAAAGATAAGCAATCTGGTTGTATTAACATTGTTGGCTTTGCACCAAGAACCACTGTCTGTGCGTCGGTTAGTACTGTGTCATCGCCGAGGGTATGTAGCATCTGAGCTCATGTGTGGCGACCGCAAGTACGAAAATAATAAATTGGATGCCGAGTTGGCTTTTCTGAAGAACTTGGCTTGTTTATATTGTGTATTAATTTAAACAGGTTAAACTGGTTGGGAAGTCCAGCCGCATGACCAGTTTAACCATCATGACCAGCATGCCAAACTGGGGATGTTGGGGCAAACACCCAGCTTGAAGCTGGGACCAGATCAACCATCATGACCACCATGCCAAACTGGGCATGCTGGGGCAATAACCCAGATTGAAGCTGGGACCAGATCAACCAGCATGACCAGTATAACCAGATCAACCACCATGACCAGTATGACCAGATCAACCACCATGACCACCATGCCAAGCTGGGCATGCTGGGGCAATAACCCAGCTTGAAGCTGGGACCAGTTTAAGCTGGTTTTTTCAATAGGGAGTTGACTGAATAAAAAGTAAGTCTTCTCACTAACCGTTCTAGACCATTCAAACTTCCGAGTCAAGAGTTGAACAACCCGGGACGCTACAGTGGTGACCCGATTTTCCCCAGCGCAAACACCAACAGCCCCAACTCAGCCATGCCGGACCAGCAGCCCATCTCCAGCACTTTCTCCGCAGTCGCCCTCAAGCTTGCCCCTTTCTCGTCAGCGGACCCACAGCTGCGGTTCGTCCAAGTCGAACTTCAATTCGCAACTCGACGAATCACGGCTGACATGACGACGTTCCACCGGTTCCACCACCACAGACGGGAGGAATCTGGTGCTCACACCGCCAGACTTCGATGCCTACAACACCCTAGAGGCACAGCTGATCCGCCGCAGAAGCGGCTCAGAGGAGAAAACGCCTACAGCAACTCTTGACAGCAGAGGAACTTGGCAACCGAAATCTGACGCAGCTCTTGCGTCGGATGAAGCAGCTCCTCGAGACGAGGCGACAAGCGTCGACAAGTCCCTTCTCCGCGAGCTCTTCCTACAACGGTTGCCCGAGCAACGTGTGGGTGGTGATCGCACCAGCAGGGGACATCGGACTCGCCGAAATCGCCGAGCAAGCGGACAAAATTATGAAGGTGGCTACGCCGTCCCCAAACATCTCAGAGGTCAACACCCAATCCAGTTGACAACAAGTGCGTGAATTACGTTCCGAGGTCGCGTGTCTCGCTGACCTTGTAGCAAAATCACAAGCTCCTCGTGGCCACCACGCATCACGCGTGCGTTCTCCAGCCCAACGCTGGTCTCGCTCCTCCTCCCGCATGGACTCGGGCGATTGCTGGTACCATCAACGTTTTGGCGCAGATTCTTCTAAATGCAAGCTTTGTTGCATCAAAGCGGAAAACACCGAGGCCGAGCACAAACGGTGCCAAGCGCTTTCGCCGATCCCCACAGCCGCCGATCCTTTTTTTGTTTGGACAGAACGCATACTTGGTATCTGCTACCTCGTGGGCGCTGGGACAGAGATTAGTGTCGTCCTAGCAGCCGTACAAGATCGCCGGCACCCCAGCACGTCAGAACTTCGCGCCGTAAACAGCTAGGCCATTTCGACGTACGGTGCGCGTTCCCTGTCACTCGTTCTAAGACTGCGGCGCTCATTTCGCTTGGTTTTAAACTGCGCGGCATTTCCGCCCGCAATTCTCGGCACAGACATGCTGACGCGTTTCGAGCTGCTGGTGGATTTGAAGGGGCGACGTCTTCGAGACGAGACGACAGGACACGCCGTCGAAGGCATCGCCTCGTATCTGCAGTCTATCAGACCCACATTCTCGTTTCCAGCTGAGGAATCCCCGTACACGCGGCTGCTCGGCGAGTTCACACAGCTGACGCGCGTTGGACTTGACTAGGTGCCCTATCGAACACACCGTGACGCACCACATCAAGACGTCAGGCGCACTGTATACGCGCGTTTTCACCCATTGCTCCCGGAAAAACTACAAGTCACCCGACAACAGTTCGAACACAAGCTGGAGCTGGGCATTGTTCTCCAGTCGGAGAGCCCCTGGTCCTCGCCTCTACATGGCTTCCAGATCCACGACAGGGGACTGGCGTCAGTGTGGCGACTACCGAGAATTCAACGACAACACAGCAGAAGATCGCTACGCGATCCCGCATATTCAAGACTTTACGGCGTCGCTAGACGGCACTGCCATCTTCTTCAGGATCGATCTGGTACGTCCTTACCATCTAATTCCTCTCGAGCCCTTGGACATTCCAAAGACCGCCGTTACGACACCATTCGGTCTTTCCGAGTTTTTGCGGATGGCATTTGGACTCAAAAACGCTGCGGAGACCTTCCGACGTTTCGTAGATCAGATGCTGCGGGGATCCCTTCCTCTAGGGCCTACATTCACGATATCCGCGTGGCCTGAAAAACTGCCGACGAACATCTCGGACACCTTGCAACCCTGCTCACTTGCCTGGCCGAATTTGGAGTTGTCATCAATGTGGACAGTAGTGCAGTGCCGTGCAATATGAAAGACCCACTGGGAGCGCCGTGGCCGTGGTGGTGGCCGGGAGGGGCGCAGCGTGCGCTCCAGGCAACTTCATATTGCTTCGAGGAGAGGACGCTCACATGCTGCTCGCGCTTATTAGTTTGGGCTGGGCCCCTAGTGAGCGTTTTCCCTAGAATCGGACTGGAATTGCCTGGAGTGCTCGCAGCGCCCCCGCCAGCTACCACCATGGCGACGCGCTCCCAGTGGGGCTTTCAAATTGCACGGCACTGTACGTTTTTGGCAAGCCCGACCTCGAACTTTTGGGCCATACCTTCAATGCTTCTTCAATCCGCCAACTCGTCACCAAGGTGCAGGTCATCAGCAAGGTTCCCACGATATCAACCAAGAAGCAACTCCGGAGTTTCTCGGCATCTTAAACTTTTATCGGCGGTTTCCCCCGGGCTGCGCAGAAAAGCTCTTCCCGTTGCACGGCATGCTTTCGGG
>JAZHYW010022053.1:0-22196 GCA_037355805.1 Ixodes ricinus
TATTACTTGTCCATAATTATGATAATGATGAAGACGCGATTCCGGCGTCTGTAATGGCCGCTGGTTCCATATCGTCTCGCTTCGTGCCGTCTTCTGTTCCGACTTCTCTTGAAATCCTTGTGCCGAGGGTTACCTCGCGGTGGCGTGAACCGGTCCAATCGCGAGGCAATACGTCAGACAGACGAGACAGCAGTATTCGCAGTGCTATGGATTGATTGCCAGAATATTATCCAAAGTTGTGCAATAGATGATGCAAGGAACTTATGCAAGCGTGCGGCAGAATCCGCTGACGAGGCAGCACTTGAGCCGGGTAAAGTAATCCGAAGCTCTCCGGGGCCGTACGGTCGAGCGGAGAAAAGTTCCCTTGGGATCCACCGTTGTCGCTGCCTGCGTACGTGTCCACACATGTAAGTCCTTAAAAAACACACATATCTCGTTTTCATAATGAGATAGTGCAAACTAATTTAATATTTATATGCATTGAGTTCTAACACAACAAAACCTTCCACAAGTTTGTTACGACGTTGGATAGTCTGAGGCAAGGAAAAATATTTATAATATAATAAAAAAAACACGGAATGTATTTAAGCTTTCTTGATCAGGCAAAACATATTATCGTCTGTAACCGAAGTGTACATGTCAACATGGCAGTCCTGTTTTCTGTAACTTAAGTTTCGGAAATATTTTCGCTAGCAATTCTTACAGCAAAAAATCAAAAGCACACGATATGAATTTGTCTTACTAGTGGCGCAATATCTAAAGGTCAATACAACAGCTAAAACGATTAGCACCTTTAAGTATAATGGTCCAGAAATGTCTAAGCTCATTTCTTTTAGCAGAATGTGAATAGTGGAGGCCTCTACTAATTTGTAGGGGATATAGAATATGGAAACAGTCAGTGCGTTGATTTTCACGCAAAACAGCAAAAAACAATCATTATATTTTAATAATGAGGTTTTAAATTAAAATAAAATTAAGATCTCTAGGTTAAATAAAAAAAACAACATTCTGAGATGTAACAAAGCACGATGCAACCGCAGGAAACGCACCATGTTCAGTTTTGCATCGCATCTTCATTTCTAGGCCTAGATATTATTTTACCTTCGTCATTCGTCGACTTTCCTTCATAGACATATCTGCCTCGCTCTCCAAATACTCCCATAAAATGGTATATTCAGAGGCTACGAAAAAAATGCAGATACGACGTACTGGTATTCCCAACTCCTGTAAGTGCTATACTCCTGCTTTTTTCAACCACTCAATCAAGGTCACGTAGTCTATAGGTCGCACTCGCATTACGAGGTGCAAGTATGGTGCATGGAACGCGACTCCGACTGGGGTGTTTACCGCGTCCAAAAAAGTCGTCCCTCGATTTCCGCCTGATGACGTCATAGAAGTGTCATGGTGTCGCCGGTCGCGACCCTAGCGGTGTCCCTGGAGCTGTGGTGGATCTGGTAGAAGCCTGTTCTGCTGCAAGTCGCTCTTCGCAGTGACAGTTCTCGGAAGGTTCAGGAAATGAGATTAGTAAGGTAGGAGAGGGCATGAAGTCAGCCGAGTAGCCTCCACTATCCTTTTTTATATGTCTCCTCGCCTCTTTCTCATTTTCCTCCTTACCTTCCTCACTGATCGGGCCAACGTGACCACAGCACGTGAGGGTCGCGTAGTTGATGGTTGCTGGTAGCAGCGAGCGTGGTGTTGGTGGGTTTCATTTATTAGTCATCGCAAGTAGAAACTGTGGCCCGCGCTCAGCCTACCGATTCTACACCTGCTGCGCTTCTTTATGTACCCTCAGCTATAAAGTAAATGCAGTTCTCTTTTCGACAGACCATTACTATCCTGAAAACGATAGTATTCAACGTGGATCGTCAGCGCTGTAACCATTGCCTGTTGGCGTGTTTTGGGTATTGTACCTTCCCTCTGCGTTCGTCCACGGGGAGTTCACTTTTTATCTCCTGGAAACTAAGTACTACAGTAGCCAAAGCATTAACAAATTATATATGAACATGATTCCATAACCATGTCGACCCGACGGGTTGGACCAATACTTAAACACTTTTACAGTGACGACTTTCGCGTCCTCCTGCAAATTTGATAGCTGCCCTCTCGTCGCTCTCATGTTTTATCACGCTACAATACGTTTGGCTTTTTCTTTTCGTAGCGGCCGCTGTGCAGGTCGTCCGCTGGCACGTTCTATTGCTGCCATGACAAAATGAACCACCACAACTTGACTCGAGGTTGGGGGATGTTTTATTAACTTTTGGAAGTGCATGGAGCACGCCACGCTCCACTTTGCTGCGGTCCAGCCACCGCCGCGACCAACTGCCGAAAATCATCGTTTCCACAGATCGGCGACCGTGAGAAATATGAGAGAATGGTTGATCGAATCCCGTTATCGTAAAACTATATCTATGTAATACGCCGACGGCTTACCGGTGAGAGGTAACGCCCGCTGAAGAGAAGCCAGTCTGATCGCGGCAGCCGACCACGCTGGAAGCGCCAATACCGTAGCCAGACGAAATTAGTGTCCCGGCGACGCCAGGCTTCGTTTTCTCCGTTGCAATCGCTGTGATTGCCCTGATCGTCCGGTGCACCAGCAGCGGTCTGTCGTCTGCTCGTGATAAGCCTCAACCACTTGTTTGCTTCACGTCTAGCCTTCGATCTGATAAAACCTACCGGACGGAGCGCGCTCAGCCCTAATCCTTCTACAATCAACCATCAATCTCGCAAGTGACATGTCACGCGCACCAATTGCCTGAGAGATCTTCGGTCACGTTGGCCACAAAATAGTTTAAGTTTTTTTTATAACTAGGCTTCACAAATATTGCAACGTACCCTCTTCTAGTATTTATAAGCCCAAGCAGAATGTTGGGACGCCTGGGACGAAGGGACGACAGCGACGCTCGTGCTCGCTCGTCCTTCTGGCCGGCATTTCTACGCCCAGCCGCCAAGATCGCGACATCCAGCAGCATGACACTCCGGCTTCTCTGACGTCATTTGTTGCCACTTCGAGACCCCTTTTATGTATGGGCGGGAGAGGACACTAAACACACCAGTCGAAGACGCGCTCCAGGCACCATAGTGCAAGGAGTTGACCAATATTTGATCGTCTGCCATCGCTTTCGCCCCTCAGCCCCATCCCCCCATATTCGTCAAGTGACAACGCAACGCATGTGCTCATGCGTCCCATGGGCGCAGGAGACATCTTTCATTAACTCGCAAACTTTCTCTGTGGTTTGAGCTGCTTTAACTCTTAAATCTAGCCTATCTAAACATTCCTAGACATCCTTGATTTTAGAGAGGGAGAACGAGAAACCATGGGGACCGTTTGCAATTTCATAGCGGACACCCGCGACGCACATTGGAATCTGTAGCACATGCTTTGCGTTGTCACGAGGTGAGAAGAGAATCGCGTGAAAATTATGCGTTCGGAGACGATCAAAGATTTGGTCATCTCCCCGAATCTCGTATTGCCAACGCGGCTCGTGAATCACATGACCCCAATTGACCAGTTGCAAATACTGTGAAATGAAGGCACTCTACGCAACTCCGAAGCAGACTTGTAGGGTACTCACTGCAAGTAAGAAAATTACTTCAAATTAAATACACTCTTGAGTCGTTAAGTAGTAATTTTATGACATTTATTATGAAGCAATAACACGAGTGATCCGATTACTTTTGAAAAGAACTAAAATTACTTGTAACCGTGACCATATATTTTACCTTGTTTTCCTAATAGCTACTTTTGTTTTCACGTTTCCAACCAAAGTAAACTTCGAAACAAGTACCTGAGAGGAGCGTGGTTTATCAAAATTGGTAAAGTAAGAAGATAATTTGTTGACATTTGGATGATTCTAGTACAGTACAAGAGGTCCACCGTTTTCAAACCCAGGAAAGACTGCCCCTTGAAAGTTATGTGTCATAGGAAAAGAAGTGGCCACTTATTCACATGATGGACAATTACATTTTGGTCCTGTCATAAAATTAAATAATCATTTTTTTAATCAAGGGTTATTGTAATTGTGATCGAATACTGTTCTGGTACAACGTGCACGAGGCCCCTCCCTAGAAGGTGGCGCCAACCAGCAAGAAGTGAAGGAGGGGAACGTGCAAAATGTAAATAACCACATGCCATTGGAGTGGCGAAATTCAATTTTCAGGCCGTGTAGAGAGTGCCCCTCAAATAATTTAGAGTATTTTCCTCACAGCAAAAAAAAAATATATATACTACGCATGGTCCCACACTCAGTTTCTGCAATAAGCTAGCGCTGATATTTCGAACAAGATATCAAATTCCAGAACGAACCGTTATCTCACTCAAAAGGTACATTCTGTATTCTACATAAGATTCATGACAAATTGGAGGCCGACAATGCTTATGAATCACCTATGAATTGTTAATAAGTTAACCAAAAGTTCGTAAATATTTGTTATCTTATTCGAACCGCAAGCGCTACCTTTGGGCTTAAACTGAGGGTTCAACAATGCATAAATAATATTTGCAATTAAGAAAAAAAAGCTTTATAAGCGGTTTGCAGCAAAATCCGGTACTTTCAAAAAAATTTGTATTGCTTACCGGAAGTCATGAAGAGAAGAGCCACCGTCATTCCTCCGACAAGAAGCAGGAGGAGGAAAGCCACGAAAACCATTTTGTTGTTCCTTAAAGAAAATACCAAATATAAAGCAGACGCATGATAATTTTTAGTCTTAGTAGACTTTGTAAAATTACAGAAGGACGCTTAAGCTTTGCCTTCAGGAGTAGAACGCGATAGCAGCGCATCTAAACTCCGCCTCCTTCCCAAGCCATGCAAGGGTGGCTGCGTGGCCGCAGTGTCTTTCGCGCTCCCGTCCGAGTAAGTCGCACGCAAATGGGCTCCCGCGGAACGATAAATACGGCAGCTCCCATTTGGGTTTCTCAGGCCATTTTGGCCCCGTCAACAAAGTACAAGCAACTCCTGCCACCACTGTCTCACGGACAATATAGTGTCAACAACTTAATCCTTAACGGTGAACCGTCCGCCCACCTGTAACGCATTGAAGATTTCGGCTACGCGCTGCACAACCACGTGAAGAAGGACAGCATTGCAGGCTTGTACCCCCTTCAGTACAACAATGTTTGGATGGTCACCTGTCATGACGCTGGGGCCCGGAACACGTTGGCCGCGAAGGCAGAGCTCAACGTAATGGGTAAGCGCTGCCTCGTCATCGACCCAAGCGTCCAAGAGCCAACCGTCAAAATACATTAGGTGCCGATGCCGGCGCCAAACGAAATGGGAAAAACTTGTTTTATCCTGTTGGCTCTGTCTAAGAAGTCGAAGGAGGAACGTGGCGACGGGAGGGTTTTGGGAACCTAGAAACAAGGAACATTACCATGGTCTTGCGAAACAGCGTTGGTCTGGACGCCCTTCCGCACCAGGTCAACCTGATAGGGACGCACGTGGCGCTCTCGGTGCCCGGGCGGCCACACATAGGCCTCCGTTGTCGACAGGTGGGTCACATGAGACGCCAGTGATCGGTCCCGTGATGCGGAGAATGCCGTGGTTTAGAGCACGCCGCTGACTACTGCCTGGGGTCATACGCTGCCATGGAACGGGGAACCGTGAAACCCAATGCAACGAGGAAGAATTGGACAATTCCGACGTGGAGGAGATCTCACAAGTGTCTAGCGATGCCGCGCCGGTGGGCACAAAGGCCTGAAAAGTCAATGAAGAAGGAAGCGCAAATGACCAACAGCAGGAGGCAAGCACAAACCCAATAGGCAGGGAACACGACGAGGAAACAACGACCCTCTCTTCTCCGGAGGTCATTGATGAAGCATTCCCAAAAGATGACGCAGAAACTGCCATCACGGACCCCGAGAATAAGCCAAAGTGGCACGAGGTGTTCACGAAGAAAAGAAACAAATACACGACCGAACAGCCGCGGGGATTCAGGAGAGGGCCCAGGCAAGCGGCCTAAAGACCAAGCTGCAAGGGACAAAGGGAACATCCTCACCACCATTGATCCCCCTCCAGCGGTAAAAGGAACAGGGGATATCTCAAAGCATTCTACGGGTTTCAGCGGATTATCTCCTTGGTGAGCCAACCCTCCGTTTCTTTAAAACAATGGTTTGACAGCAAATGATTAAGATTTTAGCATCCAACACCATGAGACTTATAGCAAAAGAGCGTACACTATAAATATTGTGCGTGAAATTACAAGCATTTTTACAGATATTTCTGTTGTCACACACAAAATATCTGCTAATGGTCTAACGGAAACCTGTTTAAAAAAAAAGAACGACATTTTTTGTTTTTACTTTTTTTGAATAAATGGGTATTTCTCATCATTCACGAAAAGCGGTTCTGAAAACGTATTTAACGCATTATTTGTTTGTTTGTGTGCTTAAAGAATAAAGCTACGTATATGTATCTGCAATTGTAGTGCAACGATTAACACGCGCAGTGTCTTCCTGGGTCATAATTTCCGTGGAGCTAATTTTTCAAGATGGATGCGGAGCAGAGTAATGCAATCTAGAATGCCACCTCTCGGCGACTAGAGGCGAACGCCCGGAGAGGTTCCAACTCCGGTCGGAAATGCATGGGGAACGAGAAAAAATCGTTGTTTATTCAATATTCTGGGGATGTACGGAACGAGAATAGTTTTTGACATAATAAAGAAACATTTTAGAATAATTTGCGCTAAGTTGTGTGCCACGTATGGACGCATTTTGTTTTTAATTGGATGAGCGGCATTATGCAGCAGACGACGCGTCAGCGTGACGGTGACGTCACAGCGTTCACGTGTCCCGATGCGGCCAATCCAAAAGCTCATCTCCGCTGCGTACAAACATTGTCTGCTTCAAACCCGATTGCCTTGAAAATTGCCTTCTCAAACGTTTCCCACGCATCCGATATCATGAAAACTTTCATAAAGGGTTTAGTGTTTAACCAACTTCACAAATGACTGGTTTCAAAAAGTGTGAACTCGGCGTTTATTTTTTAATCAGCCGTGTCCGTCGATCTTCAAGTGTTCTGCCATAGGGCGGGCCGCCTATGGAACCTTGATTACCACGTGACTGATGCCAAGCTGCTCTATCAGCCATGTTGTCGGCAAAACACGCGGATCAAAGGTTTGCGCTACTCTGCTCTGAAGGAGCTATATAGTGCTGTAGGCTTTCTGCTTGGATCATTTCTGACGTAAGCTGCAGCGGTCATGGTTGTGATCTCCCGGCTGTACGTGCGTAGCCCTTTAACTTTCCAATTTTGTAGTGGGTTCCCGTTCAGTGGCAGTGTAGTAATTGGCTTCCACTAGATTGTTGCGTTGTCACGGACTCTTTGTGTGGTGTTAGAAGCGCCAGCCCGAGCCCGAACTCTCGCCTCTTTCGCCTTTCGTGTTCTTCAGTTTTGATGTTTTGCTCTATGATTCATTAAGCCTAAACCTAAATGTCAATCACCTCTGCCTCGTCCTCGTCAGGGCATCCCATAGCCTAGCCGCTTTCTGGCCCTTCCTGGATATCTCCTGCCGCAAAGTAGCTGCCTAATAGTTGAACCACCAAGATTGTCGGCTCTCCATCAAAGAATGACTTAATTTTTGTGCTCAACTACCAACCTTTTGTTGTCAACAGTAAACTGAAAGATATAAAATAATTTGATAGGTGTTTATGTTCACTGAATGCAGTACATATAAAAATATTTAAATCAAATTGTACTTTAATACGTTATTTTTTTCATAAGTGAGTAATATTCAATTTAGTGGCTTTTAAAGTGAAGCATGTTGGACGACTCATTGGTCACGTGACCAACACGGGAAAGCGTGCCGTCAACGTTTGCCCGTTACAATTAAGTCACCTATTCTCAGGCACTGTATTTAAAGACCCCCTGAAGAGAAACAAAACGTTTTTTTTTAAACAGTCTGGTTGGGACACGCGTGTCAAAAAACGAACTTTACGCTAAAAGAATTTGTTTAGAGCAATATTGTCGGCGAGAGATTTATTTGAAATTTTGCGCGGTAATTCCAGGTCATTCTGCTCGGCTTCTCATTGGAAACGATGGTCATTCAAAATCAGCTTCTCATTGGCCAATAGAATGAGTGACAGCTTTGATATTGGTTATAAAATCTTCGTGATCTCTTGAAATCGCCTTTTTGAAATACATATTTTTAGGTTTAAGAAACAATCCACCGAATGAACGTCGTAATTGTTTAGCAAACGTTTTACGAAATCGTTACTTCCGTTCGGATAAAACAACAAACCCAACAAACAAAAGCTTCGCCATTTTGTGTTTCTGTCATGGTAGCCGTCTTGCAACGCGTCTCGCGTCATCTGGTGGTTTTATAGTTGTATCGCGTTTATATGTGAAGACCTACTGAAAAGGAGTCGTTGCTTATGTTAGTTAGTCATGGCCGATTCACATGACGGACTGATCCGCGGACGGTCAGGACGGTGACGACATGTCCGTGGTTCGTCTGTCTCCAAGCGCATCCACACAAGCGAAACGACGGGCAGATGACAGCGAGGGCGGACCGAACCTGGTCGCCACCCCACAGTGCCGCGAAACTCCAACATCGCACCGTGGCACCGTTGTCCAAGAGAGAAATCGACGTTCGCTACCACGATAATGAATCGTACGCCGCTGTTACGTACAGATCGAGACAAAGCACCGTGATAGGCTTCACGCGAAGCGCCCCTAGCTTTACTAAAATCAAAGCATGAGAGTGACACAGGCATGGTCCTGCTCGAGAAGGGTTTCGCGTAGAAGCGACGAAGTTCTGGGCTCGGGAAGTGGTATTTGGAGATGCCTTCACACACTCCGCGCTCGTGCACAACACTCAAGTTCACCACAGCCACACGAGAGGTCTTGTTCGGTGAAATACTGACTGGACGTGCAAGAATCATCGCGGCGTGCTAGACGAGTTTTCACGGAAGATTCTTGACGCGGATACGGAAGAGTACAGGAACCTGCGTCGCGTCAGCCAGACGAAGTTTCTGCAGTTCCTTTCACACGTGGAAAGAAGAAACGCCCGACAAAATGAACCAGCGAACGTGGCGAACGCACAAAACACCACGATGCGCCACTTTTTGTTTTTCATCGTCCAGAAACCAAAACAAGAAAACAATGTGTCGTTGCCAGACTAAACGCATTTCAGGTCAGTCTCCCGCCAAAAATTCGCGAGTGAAAAAGGCGCTTGACTTTATTAGTCTGCGCGTCCGCGGACGAGGCACGGATTGCAGGAGTCGGTGACGCGCCGGTCACTTGGTACGCGGTCTGGGGACGAAAATTGCGATTCGGTCCGTCGTGTGAATCTGCTGTACGACGCGGTACGATGTGCGACCTGGTGCGACCGGCAGACACAGGAAGTAGCAATGCGCTGACGTACGGGGCGCAGCCAAGCCAGCGAAGCAGCCAAGCTGATCCACTACGAAGAGGCGGAGAGTACCTCTCCTCCACGCGCCCGAAATGCCGAGAGAGCGAAAAAGTGGAAAGGGGTTGACGACCGAGTTAATTACGTCTAACGCAGTCAATATTGCTCTACATTTTTTTTTGCGTAAAACTTATTTTTTGACACGCGTGTCCCAACCAGATTGTTTCGAAAAAAAACTTTATTTTTTTTGGTTTTCAGGAGCCCTTTAAGGAGAAAAACGGATTTAACAACACAAAGCTAAGAATTATGTTACCTTTACCCGAGTACTGACTGGGAATGCAGATACTGTAATTTGTGTTGCTATTACGCGCGCGAAACGGGAGTGGGGCAACGTGGCTTGATTAGGATTATCACTGCATGAATCTGAAAAAGAAAATAATTGGGAGCATGCCGCGCTGTGTTACTTTAGCCGATTACGTTCATATAATTTTGCCTTCGAAGCGCTAGATTAAGAGAGGTGTCTAGCCTGAAAATTCAAATACACCGAGGACTGACATACCAAAAATAGTTGCAAATACTCTTTGTATTTATCAAGTAAAGAGCGGCACACCCTTTGCGACTGGTTAACTTAAAATGGTAGGGCACATATACGAATCGGGTCGGTAGGATATTTAGAGTAGATAGTCACGGAAATGTTGTGTTGGAGTTGTTTGTGCCTTGTTGTATCGCTGATATGTATGTGCCTGTAACAGTGTTCGGTATTTGTTGGTGTTTGTGATTTGTGTTTGCTTGTTTATATGAGCAATTTATGTGAGTGGTTGTAGCGTAAAATATGAAATAAAAATACATCGTTAGCGCATCTAGCGGTCACTTCCTCATAGTCCAAAATGCTAGGTGTTGAGCAGCTTGCCAGCCGCCATGTTTCTTTTGCGGTAACTTGTTGTTTTACAAAGAAAGTATGTTAAATAACAGAACAATTAAAAACAGAGAACAGAGCTTTACAGAAATTTTCTTCCAGGCCAGCTGCCAGACAATGTTTTTAGATGCGGAGCATCTCTTGCTCGGGTCTATGTCCCGCGGCATCGGCGTCGTAGTCCGCAGTCACACTACGCAGCGCAACTCTCCTCCTTCCCTCACTCCAACAGCTGCGCGTTACTCTCTCCGCTATCTCTCTCTCTACCAGCTGCATGCACTGCGCTGCGTTCGCTTCTCCTCACACCACGCGCGCACGCGCAACTCTCTCCTCTAGTCTCCTCTCCTTCAAGTGTGAAAAAAGAATAAACGGCGAGCGGTGAGCGTTCCAAGTTCTCTGCCGCGAGCCGCGACGAAGGCTCGCGTAGGGGTAAAAGCTAGGGCAGTTGGTGGCGCCATCTCTCGACGTCAGCACGCAACGACTCTTTCCTCGGAACCAACACGATGCTCCGCATCACCCACGGTTCCCCTCGGGAAGATGGTGTAATTTTTTTAGCACAGCATTTTCTTTTACAGTGTGTAGACTGCCTCCTTGAACTACTCACCCGTGAATTCCATGATATAGTTTTTTTTAAGAGTCTAGGACAGACTCGCGAGAGAACGCTAAGTGATTTCGTCCAGTTGCTCCGGAAATGACGTTTGGTGTTTCCACTAACTATAAGCCGTGCGAAGGCACCGCATTTCTGACCAAAGAAACGCTTTAGCACGAAGTCATTCATTGCGACTTGAGCGAACAATGAAGGCTCAGCGTAGTGAACTGTGTGTTTAGAAACAATTTAACATGATTTATTTCTGTTTAATCTCCAAATAATCTTTAAGAAAGGAAATATTTTCTTTCCTGCTTTTAACCGTACCCGGCACAACATTAATCAGGGATGCCTTAACTGCGTGTTAAAAAGCAGCGACAGATAGCGATGGGCAGAGAGGCCTACACACGCTTTGGTGAACTTAGAAATTCCCTACGGTCACGTGACCTTGTGGATGTTACCTCTGACACCCCCTACTTTTTAACGCGTTTTACTCACTGGCACGGCCGGCATCACGCGAGGCTTGAGCGGAATTACGTGTCGAGCGAGTTGTGTACAAAAATACTTTTGAGCGAGGTGAAGACAGTGTATTTTTTGACCACGACATTGCCTCGTGCCTGGCAGATTTGGGTTCACTGGGAGGAGGGAGACGAAAGCTCGATGCGACCTGGAAGCTAAATGCAAGCGTTTTGAAAGATGGGAATTTTCGCAGAAGTTCAAGTTGATGGTATTTCAAATTGACAACGAGGAAGTTTTTAATGCATATAAACGAGAAGGATTTACTCGATGCGTGCCCTTATTACTGGAAAGGAGAAAGTACCTAGAGGCTATGTATACGCCAAGGAGGCTATTAAAATTAACTTCAACAACTACTGGATCAAAAACATTGGGGTGTACTGACACAAATCAGAGAACGTAAACTGGAGCACGAAATTACCCTTCGAAGGTGTGTCCCTCGTTTGAAAGTAAAAGGCCAACGAAGAACACTTTCAACACTGTGATCCCGAGGAAAAGTTTGGCAGGGGATAACCGGACGTGTTAAACGCATTTCACAACAAACTTGTGAGACAATATTTAACAATACCACACCACTGACCCAGATACCTACGGAAATCATGAAGCGGTGCGTAAAATAGTGGAGACCAGCGATGCAATTAAGGCACCCATCACCGCTGCATATTTCATTAGGACGATTAAGGACTTCGCGTTCACACAGCCCTGGTCCCGACAAAATCGGCCGCCAATTTTAGAACACATTCTCGGAGGAATTAAGTTCGGAACATTCTTCGCAATCCTGAAGATGTGAGAAGACGAAAACTATATTCCATCATCAATGTACAGAAGCCACATAGTTCTCATTCCCACGAAGACTGAGGCATCGAGACTCTTCAGGCTTCGACTTCGAGCCATAATCTCCGCACAGCAAGGACTACTCGACCCTCCCTAAAATCATCTGCCGAGTTGGAAGCGTACTTGAGTGAGCGTGGCTGTGCACCACAGCTGCGGCTTTAGGGCTGCAGCTGTGGTGATGGCCAGCCACCTGTGTCTGTGCCTCGTCTGCCACTGTGTCTGTGTTGTCCCTTCTTTTTTGTCCTACATCTCGGGTTTTACAATGTTGAAAGTTCACCAGCTCGCTTGCATCTTCTCTGTAATTTCTATCCCGCTCAATAGTTCGGAACCTACATTTCATGAGGATCGTCACCGAGGCAGCGGAGGCCGGGACTTTTCACGTGGCTATGCTCCAACTGGACACTAGCAAGGCTTTTGAAAGGGTGCATAGAACCTTCTCTTGGCACTGCTATATTACAAAGATATGAGCAAGAAACTGGTCATCAACGGCACTGTCGGAACGTCCCTCACTTACCAGCGTTCGGTGCGTGAGGAGGCCGGCTCTCCCTATTCTTTTTGCGCTCCACTTGAAACCAGCCTCTCGCACGATACTTCAGAGTGACTCCTTCAACGAGCTGCGACTTCAAAGCCGCCATATCAAGGTTCGGGCATCATTGTGGCGATGTGGCTCTCATTTGAACCACCAATATTGAGGTTGAGGGTGCACTGAACGTTGTTCAGGCATTCTCTGGAAATCTCCGAGGTAGAACTTAATAGCCGGAAACCAAGAGGTGCATGGCTGGGTGATTGGATGATGACGCCACGACCTTTTTTCTTGGGATAAAATGAACTCCAGCATCGACAGCATATCAAGAAGCCAGCCTGTGCATTAGGGAAAGACAAGCTTTCTTTGGAATGGCCGTTCGGCCCTACTTGGGTGTCGCCTGCCTCCCCGTCGAGAGAGTCATATTCTATCTTCACGAGGCTACCTCTGGGGAGCGCTATTTTTTCCTGCAGTCTCTACGCAAAAACAATGTGTTTTTTTTTGCGCGTTTAAGGGCGAAATTGTGCGGAAAGCAAACCTTCACTGGCGCCTGAATCGGGGCTCTCTGGGAATGGTACACGTCGCTCTCAAATTAACCTTCCAACGTTTTTCTTTCTTTATTTTTTTTGGTAGCGCAGCTTTTGGTCGCCTGTTTCGGGCTTGAGCGGTGTAGGCGTCGCCGTCGCAGTCGCCGTCGCTGTCGCTGTCGCCGTCGGCGTCGGCGTATCCGCGCTGTGCATTGCAGGAAATGTCCCATAACTGCAGAGCGCGGGAACTCGAGACGTCACTCGTGAAGTCCCGTGTGATGTCACGAGGGTCCCGCGCGGTTAATTAGGGGACATTTCCATGATGCAACGCTCAACGTCACGTGATCCTCGTGGCGTCACTCTTCACGTCACGATCCCGCGCGTCACGAACGGAGGTGACATGAAGTCGAGCAGTAAACTGAAAAATAAACGTTTAATAGGCGAACATGAGCCAAACAAAATAAGTAAGGAAAGAGCGTCGGGGCAGCAGAAAAGGAGGCGGCGATTCGGCGGCAAAACAGAGAGTGCGAGCGAGACCGACTCGACAAGGTCGCGGGTAGCTGCTTATCTACAGTGCGTCACTATCTCGAAAGTTCGGCAAAGAAGCTCGAGCGTCGCGCGCTCGGGGCGAGGATGAACTGGCACTTTCGAGAACAACAAAGCAGGTGGAAAGCTACGTCTGGCGCGAGAATGAACGCGAATTTGTTAGATGTCGTGGTGACCGAAGGCGTTGCTTTCTCGGCCCTGTGGGCGACAATATAAGCCGTTGGATCTCATGGGGCAGTAGCAACACCCTGCTGTTCCTCTCAATCCGGTATTGTATAGGACCTTCAAGGACGCGCTGACAAAGTACGCCGCGGTCTCCGCATTTGTTCTCTCCAGCGTCCTTTTAGCACAGAAGAAAAGGCGTTGTTCTCTCGTCTCCTACGAGAGCTTCTTCAACTACTAGCTGCGCGACAAAGCGTCCAGTCGCACATCTATCGTTTCGTCTTACGGAGACCCAAGTGCACGAGTCTCTTATGTTCATCTCTGGTTTTTCTTCCCAGTGTTTTCTCGTACATGTGCTGCAGGTAGTTCTTGCGTCAGAGTCGACTCCGTCGGCACGCAGGCAATGACTAGTATTTCTGTGCCAATTCACTCGCAAAAGCGGAAAAGTGCTGTCTCACTTTCGCCCAAGGAACATTAGCGGTGACTACGGCTTCGCAACGGTCTGCGTAGAATGCGTTCTTCTTCTATCCGTGGCGCTTTCTCTCAAAAATGACTGCCTAGATGTAGAGGGCGCGCGTAGCTTTCTGGGTTGGCTCGGATGTTCTGTTGTTTATTTTGAAGTTGCGCCAGGTGGCACTTTTTCTTTCATGAAGTGTGTAAAAAATAAAAAAAATAAACTTCACGATATGTGTATAGCCGTACCGCGCCGTCCTTAGCAGGGATGGTCTTAGCCGATATACTTCTCAGTCCCTCTAACTATAATGACACTGAACATATATAAGATGTTTTACAAATGGTGAGAAAGCACACTCATTGTGCAAGCTTGTTCAGGTTTTAGTTTAGCATCAGAGGAAACGTACACATACGCCTTCCGCTGCCAAAGCTTACTCTTGCGAGATTATCTGCCGCTTAGGTGCAACAGGGCGCATGGCTGCTTGGGTGAACTACGGCTCGTGACTTAATTGGGTGTGTGCTGTTTATGGGAGGCATCGCGATATATTGCACACTATTAATCTCTCTAGTGTTGCTTTGCCGATTATGTCGAGCAAGGTAAGGGGTATTTTAGTTGCCTCCAGCCCCAGCGCGGTTTCAACTGTAGACGACCAACCGAAGCATGACACAGGGCAAGTTGCATGTACTGGAGATAAGTAATCCAATAGAAAGACACTGTGAGGTTTGATCTTCTATTGAGTATAGTGAATTTCTTTATTAAATATTCAATTAGTATCAAGAAGTATTTGTGACTTTTTTCGTGGTCCATCTCCGAGACGTCACAGAGATAATTTTATCTTGGGTAACCTTGCAAATTGTCCGGTAATGGCTATCGTTAACTTCAAATATTCTCTCTCCTTGGTCTTTGAATGCCGTTCGTACAGCTTATTTCGTGCGATGATAATCTCCACGGGAAGTAGGTCGCTTTTCAGGCCGTAACGTCACGGAGACGACAGAGCAACCAATCAGCAAGCTTCAACTACAGCAACTGCTGTGCTCGTTCTTAGGGCCAAAAGATTTGAAAACATTTTGCTTGACTGGTATCCGTCGAATAAAAAATACTTAAAGTGCTTTCGGAAGGTCAGGCTAGGATTCAGAAAAGTCCTGTATTACAAATAGGTGTGCCTGTCTCGACCGCGGGCGTTGGAGACACAGTTTTGTGAGAGGCTTGCGGACTTTGTAGAACAATTCTTCACTAACCCATAGACAATCAAACCTTTCGTTAAATAAATACATCTACATCATAAATTTTATGAAAATGAGGGCGTTTTCCTATTCCATATTATATGAGTGAATGGCGTTATTGTGACTAAAAATATTTGAGCGGACGAACATTTTAGCGAATAGGCTGTTTTTCGGCGGTGACGATCTAGGCCCTTTAAACCGCGCGGATACCCTCACCGTCGATCAGCAAAAAGCAGGCTGTCATCCGCTACAGCGTCAATCGATGAAACGTCGTGAATTTGTTTTCACCTTCGATAAATCGTGGGTCCATCAATGTTTGGTTTTCAGCCTATACAAGGTACCCTAAGGGTGTCTTCTTACCTGCTTTCCACGCGGTTGAGAGAAGACCATATTCCCGTCGTTCAAGTAGCAAAGGGAATGTTGGGTTCATTGTCGAATGAGCACGCTCTTTCAGACCTTCTTTTGGCATTGTTGAGAAGCTCCAGGCAGCGATAGCGAAGAGCAGCAAACCACAGACCACCGGACACAAAAACAAATACTTTCCGAGAACCGCTAGAGACCAGAGAGCGCGAAATGAGCAAACACGGCTCTGATTTCTTTCACCTCGCTTGAAGGTTGCACGCATGCCACGGTCAGCGCGAAATGAAGCGAACGCCGGAACGCGTGGCCGTTGATTACAGGCTGCTCCACCTGGAGGCCCCTGAGAACTAATGAAAATGCGCCGGGGTGCGAGAGTGCGGGTCCTACTAAGATGAGCTCGACCCTCGTACGGCGCGTCTGGGAGTTCCGCGTTTCGCCGGTGGCGCGCTGTAGCGCCGTCAGATCCGATACAAAAGCACTGTCACTCGCTTCGTGTATCGGATTCCCAGCGATATCTCTTCAGCGCTGTCTTTCATTATCGCTTTGTGTATCGCAAGGGCGAAATGAAAGTTGAAACATTCGTGCCAGGAACCCGTAGTGCTTGATGACGTGTCACCGGAACCACGCTGGGAATCCGGTGAACAACGTACCACGCGGTTTCTGAAAATAGTGAAACGTCATAAAGCGAAATAAAATCGATTTATTCGCACGACCATACTTTATGAGCAAAAAATGCTGCAACAGACTGACGCAGATGCCTTGGTTTATGAGCAATGCGCATGTTTTCCTGCCAGGTTATCAGTCGATTCTTAAAAGCGAGGAATTGCTAGCTGACGCTCTCTTTGGTAACCACCAATACTGCGGGTGTATCAATTCCGAAACGGAATAAATGCATCACCCTGTCTGAGCAGGGCCTATCGCAAGGAGCTATAGCCAGAGTTAAGCAGACCGCCCGGTGTCGACCGGGCGACGGTGGGGCGACAGTGCGGCGACAGAAGAAGCAGCCTGAGCATGACGGCGCTACAGCGCGCCACTGGCGAAATGCGGAAGCACCAGACGCCCCGCGCGAGGTTGAGGACATTTTAGTAGGACCGCACCCGCGCACCTATGGTGCATTTTCATTAGTTCTCCAGGGCCCTCCAGGCAGAGCAGCCTGTATCGATGGCCACGCGTTCCGGCGTTCGGGTTTCATTCCGTGCTGACTGTACATGCACATGGACACAGACACACGCGCTCGCTTGCTAAAAAAAGAGCTTTTCTGTTGGCATTACGTTCCGTTTCCCGAGCTTCTAATGAACCGCAGCGAATATGACGAGCCATCCCAGCCCATCGAGTACTACTAGGATGTCAGTGGAGCTTCCAGTTAGGCGGAGCGACGTGTGGGACTCAGCAGGTCGCATGCCACTCTCCCAGCTCTAGACTGGCTGATGCGAATCCTCTAATGTTCATTTAGGGTGAAACAGAGTACAGCATTATCCAGATCCAGACTTGCAGCCTCCAGGCATCCCATGGGCCTGACACTTCCAGTCAAGCTAAGACAACAGACCCGCTTCTCATGGCCGAGGCGAGGAGTGAGAAAGAAAAGGTACGGCAAGAATTAAAAGAAGGACGATGCGTCGGGAAGGGCGGAAGAGCCTTCTACTAGAGGAAGGCGCCGTTTGCGCCTTGGCTTACAGGCGTGAAGAAAAAAAACAATGATGTTTCTGGTCCATCTTGGGACAGATATCAGAACAGCCTGTTACAATGCATCGCAGCAAGATTAAAAATGGTTCGCTTGAAAATGAAACTAAACAGAACATGTCGTTTTGGGGAAGCGAAGCAAGAAGAAGTAAAAAATCGACATTTATAGGCGGGAAACGGGTAATTTAGGCTCAATCGCCGAAATAGGCATTTATAGGCACTATAAAACCACTCTCAAAACTCTCCTTAACTCAATGATTTGTGCTCTTATATAAAAAGAGCACGATAGGGACTAAAGAAACAAAAATAGGCATTTGCCTAAAGATAGGGACCTACTAATCCCTGTCCAAGACCTATCGGAGTACACTCTAAAAAAAGGGTATCTACCTTACACTACTTGTCCGTATAACACCCCAATACTTCATTTCGACCTACAGCGCCTTATAGTTAAACAGACGGCCCAAAGAGTTTACAACGGCCTTGATAACGGTAGCGATATAACTTTTGAATAGCTAAAGTACATATCAAAGACCCCATGAAGAAACCGCTGAGTCTTTACAGTAGGGCCTAGAAAACCCCAATTATTTTTGTTCTAGTCAGTAACACGTACATTATCTATTTTAATAAGTTGTACCACACGGCTATCAAGCCCCTCGTAAAATGTGGGGCCGTCTGTTCGACTATATGGCGCTGTAGGTCGAATTGAAATTTCGGAGTGTCTTATATGGGACAAAGTAGCAACAATACACCTTTTACACCCTCTTTTTCCTTAGAGTGTATACTCTACTGACACGATATAGATCTGACCGTCGTTCTTTCAGAGCCTTTTCTTGGATATATTTCCAACCTAACACCAAATATCAGAATATACTATTTTCGTCAGGGAATACCAATAAATCGCACAAATTACGGGTTCCAAATGCTAAGGTATAATTTACCCTTTGTTCCAAATCAACTTCAGAAGTATAATTTGACAAATATCAAAAACTGGGTCTCAGCACACCTATACATTTTTTCTACATTAAAAATTCGCTTGAATTGTGGGGTCATCGGTTCTGCACATTTCTGTTATCCTTGAGGTAATACGAGCATTATGTTTACAGTCATGTCATGTGCCTAAATATGTCGTATGTGCCTAATATACATAATTTACTCGCTCTCTTTGATAGTGTAGATAATTGATGTAGTTCTTTTTTGATTTTTTGCCTAATCTTAAAAGCCTGAAAACCAAAATGAACACTTTATGTGTAGCACGTAGTCCAGTGCATGATGTAAGGCTGCAGAGGCCTTGTCAAGTCAAACGTCGTAATTTTGCCCTTTCAGCCTACATCAGTTTCTGATGTGAAATAAAGGATTGATTGAATGATTGATTAATTGACTGATTAATAGATCAAAGACCTCAAGATCGACGTCCTTGAGGACGTCGTATCTGAGGTCCTTCCAGACGACGACGTCAAGGACGACGTCCGGATCAACCTCTAGGGCGGCCTCTAGTGCGATCTAAAAGCGGACTTCTAGGGCGACCCCTAGAAGGACCGTAATGGCGAACTATAGTACAACCTTAAAGCGGCCCTGCAATCATATTTAAGCGTCTACCTTTTTTGCGGTTTCCACGTCTCTTGGGGTTCGGGCAAGCCAGCGGGTACGGAGAGAGTAACTAAATATCAGTGCGTCATATTTTAACCGGACGACGCGGAAACCTCCTCTACCGACGAGGGCGACCCGCGGTACCGAAAGCGCGCAAAATGTGACGTTTTTGGTCCTAGGCTTACTACTGGTCAGAGCCGCTAAAAGCTTTTCTTTTAGTCGAGATACAAAATATAAGTGTCGCGAACCGTTTCAATTATGTATGAAAGTAGTTTTTGTTCAGTATTTTATATCAGAAAAGAAACAAATGCAGTTTATAAAGTACGGAAACAAGAAATGACCCGTCGACATACCAGCCACCAAGCGGCGGAAAAAGCGGCGCATATTAGAAAGGGCTAGTGGGATGAGGCGCCGACGAACGGCGAGCGTAGAAAGGTCCCGGAGCGTAGAAAGGCCATTTGGTGGTATGGCAGCGCGAAGTGGCTCCCGTTCTGTACTGATCTTTACCCCGCGTTTGCTGTCGTTTGTGGCCAATGAAGTGTTATGCCGAAATAGTCTTTAATCGCGCAGCAAATGCAATGCGAGCCGCCCTGGCCTGCCCGCTTCATACAGCCTATCCAACACACGCTTTAGTGGCGCCCTCTCGAGCCGTCGACACGGAGTGCGGCAGCCGTGAGCGCTCGATGAGCTCACTATCCCTCCTCTAGTTCACGGCCACTCAAGCCAGGACCTACGACGTCATGAAGGAGGTTATTTTTTGCTTGTTTTTGTAATTCTAATTTGCCTGTAACTTCTAAAATAAAGCGAATTTTGCGAAAAGAAAAGTTTAATTAAGTTACTGCGTTCAGTGCGCTTAGGTTCGGTGCAAATTAAAAACCAGTCAAAAAGTTTGTTGCAGGGCCCCTTAAGGACGACGTCGAACACGACTTTCAGGACGACATCTCGAAAAACCTCACGGTTGATATCTGGGACTTCTAGGACGTCGAGGACTATGTCATGGTCATCTGGTCCCTCGAAGAGGGCTGGGGATGTGAAGGAGTGCGTACTTCCGCTCCGCATACGGGCGGCACAATGGGGTGCAAGCACATTGAGCTAAAATAGTCATACTCTACATAACTACAGCAATAGCCTTCTCTATACTGACAAAGTCTGGCAGTTCGATGACGGAGCCATAGGGTGCCCGGTCGCTGATTTGAAGCGCGAGCATTTGGTAGCACACAGCATTTCTCGGGGAGGCTGTAGTTTAGCGCACAACTTTTGCAGCGGCGAGGACCCAAAATCTAATTTTCAAACCCAACGACAAAAAAAAATGGTAGTCCCAGGAACAGGAGAGGCACGAGCGGACATTCCATCGCTCGTGACAAGTGTGTTTCGGCGTCTCGCCGCCTGCGGGGCGCCCGTTACATGCCTGTTGTCTGCCGCTTTACCTTTTCGCTTTCGCGGCCGCGTCTCGTAGCGTATCTGCCAGGCTTTATCAGTATAGAGTAGGGTATGCTACAGGGCTTTAGGAGGTCATATTTTAAGACAACTGCAGACAGGGAATCTTGCCGCCTCCATATCGCTGCTCGGGGGGGGGGGGGGGCGTGGAATTACAAGCTTGCAATAGCTACGTTCTAGCGTACGCTGCACATGCGTGCAGCATGAGACACCAGTAAGGCGCCATGCTTTCAATGGTCTATACATAGCTGAACATTTTGAAGTAGTAGCTTAATAATGCTATGGAATTAAAGAAAAGCACGTCTGAACAGTATCAGCAGATGGCGCGCATTCAAACGCCACACTCCGATATCATTTTCAAGCTGCCATGGGAACTTTATGCAGTCAAATTTATTCGTGCGAAAAAATATATTTAATTGCCGACCGAAATCGCGACAACACAAATGATGGGCCGATCACTCAAAAAATACAGAATCACATGGTAAATGCCCCGGAAGCCACCTGAAAGATGCTCTGTAAGTTCTTCCCGAGACTCCCATTCTCGACAAGCCCAAAGTGACCTGGGAGAGACCCAAACAACTACGCTTTCCTGACACTTACTGTACCTCTAACACATACAGAAATCCGCCACTGCCTCCTCTATGCGATTAGCGGCAATTTCACGCGCCTTTACTATGGACAAAAACAATTTAGACTGGGACACGTGACAGAACTATGAGGATTACGCACGTTTACTAAAGTCATTGTAGTTTCGGCACGCGTCCCCGCGTTCTTCGCTTCTCTGCATCCCAGAAACACAGAACAGCTCTTCATCACAAAAGGGGGGCCATAACAAATTTATACACGCTCAAGATACATTTAAACGTAATCATCCAATGTGCAATGGGACGATGTGCCTGATGTTTCACTAAGCGGTGCCAAAAACTTGTCTTCGGCTGCTGTGTTTTGATTCTTCTATCGCCAATACACCGAACGAGGCCCCAAAGTTGCAACAAATGACGCCATAAAGGCCGCCGTGTCATGCCGTCCGGCCCGCGATTCTTGCGGTCAGCTCTTTGAAGTTCTGCCGAAAAAGCACGAGCAAACGCGGTTGTCGCGGTCGTCACGGCATCCCAACTCCTGGCTGCCAAAGCTTCCGCGGAATGTCAAGCCGTAGAGCGACCTGCTGCAGAATGAGCGTCTGCCGCGTCCTCCACCTTGGCTGTGACGTCGCCAGGGTTGTAAAGCGTGACTTTTCTACGGTGTGATTAGGCGGAATCCGAGGCTCCAACTATCTTGGATACTGGTAGCCAAACACACCAGTCAGACGCGATTTGTGGCATTATGTATATGCTTGTGCATTGTCCCTCCGCAGATCGCATTTTTCAGATGCAATCAGTTTATGCGCGCCGTCACTCACTTGTTGCGTGGCGATGCGCATGAAAGTGAAAGAAAGTAAATTGAGAACCCATTTTAGTCTGTAGATCGCATGCGGAGTTGGTTCTAATTAATCTCGTAGCCACTTTCAAC